>JAAGNO010013550.1:0-109863 GCA_033439905.1 Ceryle rudis | reverse complement strand
GCAGGGGTTTGTGAGGTCACAGGTGGATGAGCTCAGAGGGGGGGGGTGGCGGGGCCGCCCGCGGGAAGTCCCCTATGTGCGGGGCAATGGTGCCCTCTAATGTCGGCTGGGCCCGGCAGAGGCAAGCGTTCGCCGCGGGCCCCCGCTTGCCGCCGCCCCGGCGCACGGGTGGGTTCCTGTATGAACACACCCCCGCCCCGCAATCCTCCCCCGGTGCATTTTGCAGCCCGTTGTCTTCCCGCAGCTCGGAGGTCCCCGGGCTTGTCGGCGGATTCTGCCCAGATGCAGATCCCAGGCATGGCTGTGTTGGACCCGGGGACTTCGGATGCTGCTGGGGGCGTCGCAGGAGCCCTTGGCTGGGCTGTAGTCGCTGTCTTGCAGCTTGCCGAGAGAGCTCAGGGTAAGGTTTGCTAAGGGAAGCTGCTCTCCTCCCCACCTGCCTCCAGTCAGCCCCTCGCAGCTCAGGTGAGAGCAGGTTAATGAAACATGCAGATTAAAAAATTATTGTAGTGTGTACAGTACTTCTAGAGTAATCAAATATACCATAGTTATAGACACATTCCTCTAGATTTTTCAAGTTGCTCTGAGTTCATATGATTAAAAAAAAAAAAAACCAAAACAAAACCCAAGATTTATGAATAGAATAATACATTCACTTTATTCTGTGAAAGTTAGGGTTAAGATGTAACTTGGCAATCATAGAATGGATTGGTTTGGAGGGGACCTTAAAGATACCTAGTTTCAGCTTTGTCCTTAGTGAAGCCATGTTTGCTGTCACCAGTCATATCTCTGTTTTTCATTTGTGCTCCATCATCCTGTTCCCATACTGCTCCATGAACTTGCCAGGCACAGAGATGAGACTGACCAGCCTGTAGTTCCCTATGTTTTTCTTTTTGCCCTTTTTTAAAATGGATGTTTTATTTTCCCTTTTCCAGTCACTGGGAACTTCACCAGCTGCCACAAGTCTTCAAATATGATGGATAGTGGCTTAGCTCAATGCTAGCTCAAACCTTGGAAGTCCAAGAGAAGGAGATACAGTTGTAGAGGGTGCAGACCTTGAGACACATACCTGGCTTTATACAGGGCTGGCATGCCTCAGGGAGCCCTGGGAACTTTGTCTCCTCTTCATCTTTCTGTGTCTGGTTCCCTCCCTGGGAGCAGGTGGCAAAGTGATATGGTACTGTGGGATCTGGCTGTTCCTTCTCTTGCTTTCCGAGTTGGATTCCCTCTTCTTATTTGCCTCTCCCCTGGGGCTTGTTCCCTCCTTTCCCCATGATGGGGTGTTGAGATATCATGGGATGACGGAGCATGATGAGGTAATTTCTTGCCTCTCCCTACCCCTCAGCTTCTTGTTTGTATTCTTTAATTAACTTATCTTCTTGCCTACAGCTTTAAATGAGCTTTTAGCATAGTAACTTTCTGAGACACAGCACTAAAACTTCATTTGCTTTTAAACTGATTGCTTTTCAAGATTATAATCTCCCTGCTAGATTCATAGCATTAATTTTGCTGCAAGGTTTGAATGTGGACCAAGTATAACCTGCAAAGGGAGCTTTGCAGGTCCAGCACAGTGGGTTATGTTTGGTCCACAGCTTGTCCATGATAAGGCTGCCCTGCCTGCAGGACAATGTGTATTCCTATGGTGTGAATTGTACCTGGATCCAGTAACGCATTACAAACACATTTATGTCTCACAGAACAATTAGTCCTGTGACTCATTGCTGGGAGTTTGGCCTATGTTATAGATGGCGCAGCACTTAAACATTTACATGGCCCATCCGCAGCAGCAGTCAGCACAAACCCCACAAGTGTTCAGCATCCCACGGATCCAAAGCAAAACCAAGTGCTGTATCCCCTTACAGAGCAGAGGAGGTGAAAGATCACAAGTAACATTGACTTAAAGATTTTTTTTTAATGGTTTGCATTACATCCACTGACATAACTATTTCTTAATGAGCCTGTTATTGACTTATGGAAAGAAACTGAAAGGATCTGCTGCCTTGGGCCATGGTCAGAAATGTTACTAAATACTCTGATTACACTCAATTATCATGTCTTTTGGTAGATGGTGGAGGTCAGGCGAAAGCTGCATTTTTTTTTTTTCTGTGCTGTGACCAGGCTGAAAAATGAACAGGTCATTCTGTATCCTTCAAAGTTACCATTCCCAGCTGCTCTGCCACCTCTTGCAGGAGCTATTGCTAAAACCCATTTGTAGAGCAGTGAGCTCCACACGCTCAACCTTCAGTTTCAAGCAGGGTGAGTTTGGACTGAGTAGGGACAGGAGGACAAGATGTGAAGAGATGCACTTATAGCTGATTCTTGATTAAACTTTAATTTCATAAAGGTGCAATACAAGATGTGCCCTGATGCTGTACAGGCTAGCAGGTATCTCCCTGTACCCCAGCGACTGTGCAGCCCCATATGAGGGCATTTCCAAATTACATGGTACAAATTCTTCTTATGTGAACCATGAGCCATAGTCTCAAACATAGTCATGACTGAACGAGTCTGAAACAAATCTTTTCCTAGCGGTAAAATCAGAAAAGGAGCTGGATGAAAGACCCAGAGACTAAATCCTGGCAGCATGGAAATCAGAGGCAAAAATTCCTGGTGAATTGGGGTTGGGATTTCAGCCTAGAACCAAGTAATCCAAAACTTGCCTCTTTTCTCAGTAAAAATGAGTCAGCTGGTCATTGTTGCTGTTCAAAGGGAAAATACAAACCAGTTGAAATCATTTAAGTAGACAGTGGCCAAGTAGTGGTGAGTTTGCTCTGGGGGGAAAAAATAAAAGAAAAAAAATTTCTAGAGGTGCGGTGTTTGTGGAGTCTCACTGCTTTCAAAATCAAATGCACTTGCTTTGCAGACGGGACAACGTTTGGGTTTTTTTAGTTTGGTTTTGTTTTTTTTTTTTTAACTGCCAGCCTGCAAATTTTATCTAGAGCCTTTCATTTTCATGCAGCACAACTGTTTAGCAAGATTTTCTGCTGATCTGACCCTGCACTCCCAACAAGATCCTTGGCCCCTCTGCAGTCCCACAGCTTCCAAGGATGCACCCAGCAGGATACAAGGCGGCTGTTGCTTCACCTGTGCAGATCCAGATGAATTTGGCAAATTACTTAACTGCCAATGCTCAGAAGGAATATAACCCACCACTCCCTGGCTGTGCTGGGTGATAAATAAAAGGAATAAATCCTTATTGTTTTGTCTTGAAGGTAATGAGGAGAGAGCCTGGGCAGAGCTGCTGAGCAAGCTGGTGTCAGTTTTAATAGGAGTCTCCAGGACCCAGTCAAGGTAGGAAGCCAGGGGAATTTCTTTCTAGCACCCTCCCTGGGGCTGCTTTACAGAGGTAGGGCATTAGGAAGGTGAGCTGGCGTAGACCCCTTTTTCTAGCAGTACTTTTTCTGTTTCATGTATCCTATTTGCAAATGCTGAAGTCCAGTTGCTGCTTTGGCAGGACTGGTTCTCAACCCATTTGGTTTGAAAGTTTGCAGGACTTGCTTGATTTCTGGGAAAGCCAGGTGATGGATCCTGGGTATAGTGCATGAAGACTTTGACGTAGGGAGCTGTGTGTTCCAGAAACGGAGCAAATGGTACCATGCAGGGCTTGGCCTCTTAGCAGTGAAGTTTCAGGTGTATATGAAGTGGAACTTTTTTGTATGACGAGTAGATTGACTGTAGGGAGGTGACATCCTGAGCAAGTAAGGATTTCCCTGAGGCTGTAACACAGACCGTTCTCTGTGCAAGGAAGCCATGTCTAGGATGTGTGGGGTTTTACAGACCCATGCTTTGCCTTTCTTTAATAGCTTTATGCAGAAACATACATTAGCAGAAACACTGAATACACATCCGTGTTTTGTTTGTGCTGTGTATAGCTTCATCAGAAGGCTAACCAACAGAGAGATTCTTGTTGCATTGTGTTGCTGGTGGTCTCCTGAATGCTCATGAGTTATAAATCAGGCAATTGTTTGATTCTGACACAGGAAAATGTTTTGGTAAATGCAGGAGGCTCGAGACTAGCTGAAAATGTCTGGGGCTCCCATTGTGTGCAGAATGTAATGTGTGCAGAGGAAATCTGCAGCATTCCTATGGCAAACCACAACAAGAAGCTCCATACAGCCCCAATCAGTTACAATTCTCATATAAATTATAATGGCTTAAATGTTATTTAAATGATAAACAGCTTTTGCATTCCGGACATTGCTGTGATTCCAGAAGGTGGCTGTATAATACCGGCTGAATGAAATACTGCATATTGCAGGCTAAGTGTGAGGCTTCAGCTGTGTGTATGCATACCCGTTTTTGTCACATCTAGCATATTCTTTGGCTATAAAACCTGAACTGCCAATGCACTGCGTGTATCTTGGAGCCCAGGGCTTCATCCGTTATCCAGCAGTGAATTGTCTGAAGGTTGGTCACACCAACATGCCAGTAAGCTGAAGACACAACCACAGAGGCAGCAGAAGCATCCATCGCATCTGGGCTGTCACTGTCGCTTATTAGTGTGCGCAGTTTTGCCTGGACCCTGCCCAGCAGCCGTTGGTATAACCACTCCTTTAATCTTGCCTGCAGACACGGCCATATCACGCTTGCTTGAAAGAAGTGTGGCTTGAGCATTAGGAATAAGATTGGCAAGTCTGGGGGAGGTCATCCCTCACCCAGGAGAGAGCTCACCCAGCAGACCTGGGATTCTGCTAAAGGAAGAGTAATCTTTTTTCGTGCCAGACCTTAATGTCCTAGCATAGTGGACCACTAGAGGCTGGTGGCATTTGCTGCCTTTGATGCCACCCTGACCGTAAACGGTGACACTTCCCTTGAAGGAAGTCAGTAATGGCTGTTCTCCAGGCAGCCCAGCAACCTTTCTCCACTGCATGGCAGCAACTCATTGAAACCCGAGGGGTTTCTGTTTGCTCTGGAGGGATTTTGGGGTAGAGGTGGGTCACAGCCATGGTGGCACCTGGGAGACGACTCCATAGGCGAGTCCTCTCCCTGAGCAGAAATCATTCTAAGCAAGGTGCCACTTGGTGTGAGTAGGCACAAGAGGCTCCTGCCCCGACGAGGTCCTGCTGGAGACAATGAGACTGAATGGCTACAATGAACCAAGCTTTTTCTTCCTATTTGGTCATGTTATTCTTGGTGTAACTCTCCTGAATTCAAGCCACAGAATTTTTCCAAAACTCTTTTACAATTGACACAGTCTCTGCCTCAGCTGCGTATTTTGTTGTCAAGTTCCAGCACTCAAAAATGTTCTCTTTTGGTTTAATTTTTCCAGAATACTAGAGAGGAGAAACTGCCCTGTGGTTAAACAACAGGACTGGCGTCCAAAGGATGATCAAGTCTGACTCCAGCCTCTTCCACAAACTTCCTCTGTGATTTCAGGGAAGTCCTTAAACCCCTCTGTCTGTTAGGGTCCCATCTGCAAGACAAGGAAGATCTAATTCTTTTCCCTCATCTGAGTCTCAACCTCTTTTTGTCTTTTCAGAGCACTAAATGGGGCCTCAATATTAGCTGCAGCTTTGGGGCTTTACCATTAAAAAGTTAATAATAACCAGCCATATTTCAGATGAAATGTGATTTGCAGTTTAATATGCTAAGTAACAAAGACTTTACCAAAAGAATGAACAATAGCCTTTTCCATTTCACAAAGTAATTTACCAGGCAGATTTGCGCACCAGCATTTTTATAAAAACAAATTATAAATAATTGCTTTTTGCAATTTAATACATACATAGAAAGCCAAAAGAGTTCAGCAGCCACCGGGAGTCTGATTTCATTGCTGATTTGGACTGTGTCTGTAGTTTTTATGAAAATCCCTGAAGACTGTGTGCTATTTTGTAAACTAAACATGGCTGCTTTTTTTTTTTTTTTTTTTTTTTTGCTGGCCATGTGGACTCTTTTTCCATTCATTAGTGAGCTTTTTTCATGAGCACAATTAGACAACGGAATAAATCAGTCAACAAACATGGGACAAAATTTTGGAAATAGCGGGCTGGCTACGCTCTTATTTGCTTAATCTTTCACCAGATTACAAATGAGACTCATTCCCTCAATGTCAAGTTTAGGGAAGGAGAGAGATTGGGCCAGATCCAGTGGATTTGACAGCTCCTGCTGACCATGGCTGGTGTTGAGCAGTTTCCCTCATCATGGCAATTCAGCATTCCCACTATTGGGGAACTGCTTTGAGATATTTCTTCCATTTTTCTCTCTTGTATTAGAGATCTTAAGAAACCTCACCAGGTTGATAGCTCCCAGGGAGCTGACTCTCCATAAAGGTTTTTTTTATGCCTCTCCTTGTCCAAATATCTTCACACCTTACTGGTTTTGGTGCAGCAGCTTTGTGATGCTCTTGCAAGGAGGGTAAGGGTTATCTTTGCTGCTTCTTCGGCAGGGAACTGAGCTAAGCTCATAACTATTCATCTCACACCTCACATCTCTCCTGGCACCCCCAGCACACAGCCAATAGAAATGCAGTTTCTCCTTGCAAGAACTGAAGGTTTTGCTGGATCCAAAAGGCAGTGAGCCTCTCCCCGGCATTCCCAGCCAGCTCTCATGCTTGCAATAGGTATGGGTGTGTACCCAAGGGCAAGGATTTGTGACTGATCTGTGCTGGAGCAGGATGTGGTTTGTTCCACAGGTTTTTGGCATAGCTGCCAGCTCATGCTCATAGAGGATTTGAGGCCTGAGAGGTGCCCTTTGTCTCTGGACAGCACATCTGCACTTCCATCCCTCTTCAAGGCTTTTTCAAGGCTGTAAAACTTGGTTTGACCCTCTGCAGACAGGTGAATCCCACCCCAGGGTACCTCATGTTGCTACAGATCATATTAAGCTTCCTCTATGAAAAAAAAAATATAAGTTGAAAGAAGAATTTGGGGTTTTTGTTTCCCCACAATTTATCCTTTTTCAACCAACATTTTCAATGGTTGGTATTGCTGTGGGTGGCTTTCCCCTCCCCATGCAAATGCTGGCCTTGCTTTCCAATTTCCAGTGATTTAAGAAAAGATTTCTGCCTAAGAACATAAACAGTTATTTTTTTTCTTTTTTTATTAATTTTTTTTCTTTCCTTTTTTTTTTTTTTTAATATAGTCTCAGGTTTCCCACTCTGTTCTTCCAGAGATAACCAAATAAATAGGCCTCAGGAAAGATATACCAGGGAAGGCAACTATAAATACTCCAAAAATATTGAGAGTACGTGTTAAGGCCTAATGCATCACTAATGGCCTAATCTGCAGTTTTATCACAAGAGATTTCTCTCCTTGCTTGCTTTCACCATAGTCTCCTTGGAATGCCTGTCCATTTAAAGTTTATTTATTCTACCCAAGGAAATTAATTTCCTATTCATAACCTATTCTTCCCCTTTTTTTTAAAGATGGCTTGTCAGTGAGTGAGTGCTACCTGTGGTGCAGTCTATGAGCCAGAAGGAGCCTTTAGATAAAAATGCAATGCCAGCCTGTGCCATCTGTCACTAATGGTGCATTATCGCTGCAGGTATAGATGAACTGGCCCCTAGCTGGATGGCTACAAATGCGATATTCACTGGGGTGTAGGTGGGAGTGGAATTAATCTCCATCATACTTGGCCTCCTGCAGACATATTCAGGCAGGCTTCTCATTTGGGGAGGAGGAGGAGGATCTACCTTGTGTCAATCATATTGGCTGTTTTCCCATCAGTGCTTGCACTGCTGAGTTTAGCCCCTACATCAACTGATTCATAGGTTGAGATTTTAAAAATCAGGTGCTGAAAGTCAGGAAAGTCCAAGCTCCTGCACAGAAGACCTTGAGGGAGGACACTAAGATGATTCAGGACTACCAATGTCATGGTTAAGTTTGGAGAATACAGCTCATCCCTGTGTCCTTGGGGCCAGGGCAGCATGGACATGGTTTGGCTCATGGCTTGAAAAGGTGACTTAAAACTACCACTTTTCTTCCCTTTGTCCTGTCCATGCCAAAGTGCAGGGATGGCGAGATAAAAGATCCTGCCCAAAGAGACTATTTCTGGCAGCCTGATCTGGGATGCCAAGAGCAGGCTTGGGCACTGAGGCATCCAGTGATGTACAGGAACTGAGATTGGTGATCGTAGCTCATTCTTCATGGTTACCTTCACACCAGCTACCGAGTTTAAGTCCCTGCTTTTCAGAACTGTGACTTTTGCACCAGGTGCTCTAAGTTAAACTCTCTTCCCCCCACCTTGTCAATACCAGTAAAATGAAGCTCTATGTGAGTGAGAGCATGTGGCTGGTTAGCTGTCAACACTGTGCACCATGGGCAGGATGAGGCTTGTATCTGGTGAAGAGTGGCTTCATCTGCATCTGCAAGTCATTGCCTCCCTTGGTTGCCTTGCTGGGATCTGTTTTCAGTTGCTGCTGAGACAAACTCACCAGTCAAAATATTGATGCTTTCAAGTCCAAGTCAGCAACGGTTCCCGTAAGCAGACTTTTAAACATTGCATTTGCATGAGTTGGTTTTTTGGTTGTCTCAAAACCTCCATAAACAGAGTTCTGTCATTAATTTTACTCTTCTATTCAATGCTGGTAATTTGATCACTATTCCTGTCCAGTGCAAACCGGGCAGTGACAATGTTGATGCTGTGCTGCAAGACGTTCAAAGTGCAGGCAAAGCCATTGTTCTGCACTGAGATGAACCAAATGTCAAGCACTGATCCTTTCTAAACTGGGATAAATGCTGGATAATCTTCCTTCTTCAGTAAAAAGTACATCTTCTAGGGTGTTGTGAGTTGGGTGTGTGAGTGCTGGTTTCGCTGTAGCAAAGTCATTCTTTAAGGGCGTTTGTTTACTCATGCTCTGAGTTTGTGAAAGGTTGTTGTTTCTGTGCAGCCTTCAGTGATACAATACCTGCCCCTGGTGAAACATTAAACCTTTGGTCTTCCCCCTCCTATGCCAGGAGGTAGAGCCTGGCAGCTTTCACCAAATCCTGAAGCTCTGCAGTGACATGTGCTGAATAAATGTGTGCCTGGAGATCTTACAGTTCCCTCTCCCTGGACTTGGTTGGAAACCTGGGAGCCCTGACACCCACTCCAGATCCAAGCTAGCAAAAGTCTCTGTGTGTCCCTGTATTGATGTGTGTCTGTCAGCCTTCACGGTGAGTCAAGCCTCTTCAGAGGCGTTACTAAATTAGGGGGACTGGCTGACATGGTCAATGATGGAGCCTCAGGCTGGAGGGTCTGCACGTAATGTCAAAGCTGCATCAACCAAAACCTTAAGGTTTTTAACAAGTTGAAAGTGGTGTGATTTGCCCCAAGCCTGGGGCAGAATATCCACCTGAATCGTTGCCAGCTGGGGACTGACAGGACATGTAGTAACCCTAGTGTGAGGACCATGGGTGATGGTGATGTTGTCTGAGCCAGTGGTGCACACTCATCAGCAATAAGGCAAACCATATAATGGAGCATTTGAGGAGGTGTATGGCCCGGACATCTAGGGAAACTGTTATTCCCCTTTGCTTGGTGCTGATGAGGCTGACACGGTATTTGACCTCCCAGTTCAAGAGGTTCATGGACAAACTAGATTGGACTCAGCAGAGGGCTACCAAGAAGGTCACAAGTCTAGAGTACATCATCTTTGAAAGATGTGGAGGGAATTGGGCTTATTCAGACTGGCAAAGAGGAGGCTGAGGTGATCCAACAGCCACCTGCAACTACTTGAAGGGCAGCTCTGGAGGTGATGCAGCCAGACTCTTCTTGGTAGTGGCAGCTGATACCAGGAGGCACAACAGCCACAAGCTGCAGCTTGAGAAATTCAGATTGGACATTAGAAAAACTTCTTTCCCGGCTACTCAGGTAGGGAGAAAATCTCTTGGAGATTTTCAAAGCTTGTCTAGAAAAAGACACAGCTGAGCGGATGTGTTCAAGCAGGATTGTGGATGAGATCTCCTGAGGTCCCTTCCTATCGAAAGTCCTGTGATTCTACAAAATCAGAGTGCTGGGACCTCTGCTTTCTTTGTCTCTTTATTTTAAAGATAAAGCTCAGCCAGACTTCCAGGCTTCAACAAATAAGAAAACAAACAATTAAGCCCCCAAGCAAACAAGGAAGCAGACAAATAAAACACTACATAAATAAGCAAGCAAACAAACAAACCCCTGAAAGGACAAACCACTTGTGTTTATTTAATTCCCCAGTTTGCAGTCAGCCTCATGATTTATGTCAATTTAATACCTCTCTTTGCTGCTGACCTTCCCCCCCATATTTTATTTTTTTCGTCATTGGCTTTGGTTTGTAGCATGAGTGGAGTCACATGTGAGTATTTCCAGCTCAGGCTCTCTATAAATTTGCTACCTCTGGAGAAGGAGAGAAAATGGCTCAGCTAGAGGTGGTGGTGAGAGGAGCTTTAACTGTATGTAGAACCTATGTTTGTTCCAGGATCTGTATAAATCTGCTGTAAGAAGTATGAGGACTTGGAAAGGACTGTTCTGCAGTAAGCTTCATTTGCAACCTCCCAAAAGAAAATTAAAGTGCCTTTCATGAAGAATTAAAGCAGTCATCTCTTCTGAGTCACCAGAGTGAAAGAAGTGAAACAGTTAAGGAGCTGAAGGGTTTGTCACGTGCTCTCGTTTGGGGCAATGTCCACTTTCACCCTGCTGGGACTCTCAAGCTGGACTTTGTTGTGATGGTCCTTGAAGCAATGAGCCCACCTGGGACAAGGCTGAAGAACGGGATCTGTGGTTTGATGCATAGTTACCTTTGAGCCACCAAAGAGAAAATAAATCTCTGGCATGCTGACTGAGCACCTTCAGCACTATAAGCTTTGATCTGTATGTACAGCTTCTGCACCTTACCTTTGTGTCATCTTCCAGCCCATCAGCCTGAAGCAAGTCATTCCATGAGCACTATGAATGCAAAAGCCAGCTCTGGAGGTGAGGAAGAAGCCTCAGGAATGAGGAGCAAGACCCTGGGAGTGAGCGGCTACTTGGGAGAGGTTAAGCGTGGACAAGTGATCCTTGTTGCCTACCTGATTGCAACCCTAGAGCTGACCTTTCTCTTCATGCAGATGGGAGCCATGCTGGTGAGTACGGGTTGTCCTGCTTCATAGCACATCTTGCCTTCAATGCCAGGCTGTGTAATTTTCCTGCAAAGTCAGGATAGAGTTTCTTGCAGGAGAGAGGAAAGTGTATCCCTACCTAGTAGTCAGGCTGTGACTGTGTTCAGGGTGTGCCCAGGCAGTAAAAGCTGGGTCATTATTTGTACTGCAGTAGCACCTAGAGCCCTTTCCTGCCCTGATGGCCCTGGCTGAAGCTGATGTAGTAGTTTGTGTCTTCTTGCTTGCAGTGTGAGAGTGACCTAATGAGCAGGCAGCAGAAACCAGAGGTTTCAGATCAGAGGGGGGTTTTTCTGAGGGCATTATAAATACTATAAATACATTGTAAGTGGGAGACATTTCTTCTTGCTTACTGGACTCTTCTGTCTTGTTTCATAGAATCATTTAGGTTGGAAGAGGCCCTTAAGTTTACTTGAGTGTAACTGTAAACCTAACACGGCCAAGTCCACCACTAAACCCTGTTCATAAGTGCTACATCTACGGGTCTTTTAAATATCTCCAGGGATGGGGACTCCACCCCTTCCCTGGGCAGCCTGGACCAGGCCTTGACAACCTTTCTGGGAGGGAATTCTTCCTAATGTCAAACCTAAACTTTCCTTGGTTCAACTTAAGGCCATTCCCTCTTGTCCTTGGGAGAAGAGCCTGACACCCCTTCCCCCTGCTCCAGCTCCAACCTCCTGTTGGGGAGCTGTTGAGAGCCAGAAGGTCTCCCTTGAGCCACCTTTTCTCCAGGCTGAAAAAACACAGGTCCCTCAGCTACTCCTCACCAGTCTTGTGCTCTGGACCCTTCCCCAGCTTCATTCCCCTTCTCTGGACATGCTTCAGCCCCAAAATGTCCTCTGGGAGTGAGGGGTCCAAAACCGAACTCGGGATTCGTGGTGTGGACTCACCAGTGCCCAGTGCGAGGGAAATGATCCCTACCCTAGTTCTTCTGGCCATAGTGGTGTTGACAGAAGCCAGGATGCTATTCATCTTCTTGGCCACCTGGGCACGCTGCTGGCTTATATTCAGCCGGCTGTTGACCAACACCCTCAGATCCTTTTCCACCAGGCAGTTTTCCTGCTCTTGTGAGCTTCTGAATCTGTGATACTCCTGACCAGGGGATCACTGATCAGTTACAGGGGGTTTGGGTGCAGAGCATGTACCAGGGAAGTGGGCAAGACTGGGGCACCTCCCCATCTTCTGAGAGCTGAACTTGGCTGAGTGTTTTAAACAACTCGTAGCAGATAGCACAAAGGAGAAACATGAATCAGAAATAGCTGTCCCTGGAGTATACAGCTGTTAAATTAAAAAAAAATCCAAAGGACTGTGGCTCTTCAAGGTGTGCATCTGTGGGGTTTTTTCTGTATGCTCAGGTTGTGTGTGCACCATCCAGCTTATAAGTAAAGGCAGTATTTTGTCCATGTTGTGCTTGCACTGATTTCAGCTTACTTGATTAATCAACAGCTCCAAGACTTTACCACAGTCATCTCTTGGGTGGTGCTTGGACTGCTCTGGGTGCAGGGTCTGGAGGTGGAAAGTCTACTTAAAATCTGCCTCAGCCCCTCTTAGCAATAGCTGAATATGTTCAGCTGTGTTGGAGTGCAAAGGTGAAGGGTGCCAAATTGATGGGTTTGATCACATTACCCTGATTGTCACTAGTGGGTGGTGTGGGATGGAGACTTTTGGTCTTTATTAAGCAGCCTGTGTTTGACCTAATGGGGACTTAATCTGTAGGTATGGGGAAGTGCTTGTTTGGAGCTGTGGTCCTCTCTACACAGACATTAAAGCCTTTATTCTGAAGTACAACATACTTCATTTCTCCTGACCTGTTGGGTTGGTTGTTTTTTTTCCTTTTTTTTTAGTGTTTGGCAAAGAGCCTGGGTTTGGATTCAGTGGGGTTTGGCTACCTCCAGACAACCTTTGGTGTTCTCCAGCTTGTGGGAGGTCCCATTTTTGGAAGGTGAGAACAATTCTCATAACCCTTTTCATAGCTGAAAAAGGCCAGACATTTTTTTAGTTGAATAAAAAAAATAATAATTTAGTTCTGATTTGTGGTCCTGTTGAAATGTCTGAAGATTTCCTAAATGGGCAAGGGGAAAAGAAATACTATAATTAGAAATACTGCAACATGGAAGCAGCCTTTATATTAACTTAGCTATGTTTTAATGGCACACATTTAAGCATAATAATATACTGGGACAGGTTTAAACCATGAGAGTTCTCAAAGCCCAGGTCCTAATGGCTTAATCCTGCAAATGTTTTATAGTCATGTCTAACCTTAGAAATGTCTTTGGTCTGGGAAATCTAAAAAAAGAGGGTATTTATTGATGCTGAGTATCTGAATATCTAGTACTCTTCTGGGAACGGAGACTTCTGCAAATCTCATCAGCACTTCCCATGGTGGATAAATGAATGAGATGGTCATGCAACTGCATCACGCTTGTAATGACCTGCATGGTACCAGTTCTGACAACCTTGTACTTTCTATATCAGGTTTGCAGATCAGTTTGGCACCCGAGCAGCCTTAATTCTCTCCTGTGCATCTGGAAGTGCCTTCTTCCTGCTCATGTCTATCTCCACTAGCATCCCCCTCCTCTTCCTCTCCAGGCTGCCAGCAGTGTTCATGCATGGGCTACCAGGTAAGGTGGATCAGGGCTGAGTGGCTTTACAAATTGCTATAATTTCCAGTTCCTACCTTCTTACATTGCTGGAAGTCAGTAGGCTCAAGAGCATGAAGGAAGGCAGGAGGAAAACTTGATGATCATCAGGGACAAAATAGGGAGAACATGAAGTAGCAGGTGTATTGGTTATGGGAAGCAGGACCAGTAGCCTGTAGTCCCAGATCCATCCTCCTGTATGATCTTGAGCAAATTGCTTGGACTTCACCATCCAGACACAGATGACAATCACTTTCTGGTAGCAGTTCTGTCCCAAACTTCGTGGCTGCCTTCTTGCAACCAGGTTAATTTATAGGAGAGCTTTTCCCTTTCTCCTGGTAAAATAAGCATATTGTTCGAAAGGAAATGTGATTCCAAAAATACCTTCCATTACCCACCAAGCAGTTCTGCTTTAGTTGGACTTTCCTAGTTGTTTCCAGTAGAAACCATAAACAACCTTTAGCTACTACAAGTGACTCATGCAAGAGGACTTGAGTAGATAGGCTCTTAAGCCTCCTCTTGTTGCCACTTGTGAAGTGGTTTATCTGAGTGGTTTGAGTGTTTTTATTTCCTATGACTGACTGACAGGCTAAACCAATTCTTCTCAACAGTGTGCACAAGCATTCACCCTGGATTTTTGTTTTCTGTACTGCTACAAAGACCTACTACTGGTGTTTTTTAAGGAGACATTGTTGAAAAATCTCACTTTCTGTCTACATAAATCAATTTAAGAACAAGTTAAAGTGAGAAATGCAAGGATCATTTTGTGTCAGGCACTGTTTCTGTGGCCTAAAACTTGTGTACCTGCTGCACAGCCTCTGTGACAAACTTCTTCTAAGGGATTTTTATTTTGTTTTTTTCCTGCAGGTGCTCAGAAGGTTATTACAGACCTGACTACTCCTTCCCAACGTGCTGATGCCTTGGGGAAGCTCGGTCTTTGCTTTGGAATAGGCATCATCATTGGCTCTGCCTTGGGAGGCATCCTCTCCACCAAATTTGGGTGAGTGGGCCACTCAGTTGGTCTTGGCTTTGTGGCAACTTTGTGGTACTGCTAACTTTTTTTTGCTGTCTCCCCAGCTTGTGATGATATCTTACTGCTGGTGTCAGCAGAGGATCGTATCAGAAATAAAATTTTGTTTTCCATGCTGCTGTAAAGACCTACTCCTAGTATTTTTAAGGAGACCTTGTTGAAAATCTCATTTTCAGTCTACTTAAATTGATTTAAGAACAAGCTGAAGTGAGAAATGAAGTCTGTTGGTCTCCTGGTTGTTTTCCCTTTGGAGCTGATTGTGCTGAAAAGCAGCATGCACTGCAGAGCCTACTCTTAAGGAACAGTGTGGTAGAACTGAGAGGTGGAAATTGGGAGCAGTGTGAAACCTGTGGGGAAATCGATGTGCTTGGGGAATGTTCAGTATAGAGCAAGACCTTGAGAAAAGTGGAGAGGAAGCCTGGGACAGCTGGGTGAGGAGGAGGTCTAGCCCTGTCACAGCAGGATGAAGCACACAGCTGCTGCTTCTCTCTTTGCATTCCGCAGCCTGGCACATCACAGCAGCCTGTCACCTTCTCTTATGTGCTGCAATAGCAAAGAACTGCCCAATTTTACTGAATTTATCAGTCTGTGTGC
Organism: Ceryle rudis; assembly: GCA_033439905.1. Taxonomy (NCBI): domain Eukaryota; kingdom Metazoa; phylum Chordata; class Aves; order Coraciiformes; family Cerylidae; genus Ceryle; species Ceryle rudis. Next base: position 94,555 of record JAAGNO010013550.1, on the reverse strand, counting down.
ATCATTAGTAAAGGAAGCTCAAAAGGTGTGGTGTGTTGGAGAACTTTGCAGGCAGGGAAGTGCGCGTGGCTGTAAATGTGGAGGAACCCCCAGCGTTTCTGTAGTGGCAGGTTGGAAAACCTTTGTGAAATTGAGTGTTTATTTTGTTCTACTTTATTAGGTACATGAGCTTTTGCAAATTTTTGCTTAGGATGGAAATAACTTTTTTTCAACCTTTGTGAGCGTTAGAGCTACTCTACAGCATGGGGTAGAGCTTAAAGGCCATTAGAGGTTAAAGCTCTGGCTTTCAGGAATTGGGCTTGTCCTTGCAGGGATCAGTGTGGCTGGCTGGTGTCGGTGCCCATGAGGTGTCATGGCCTGCCTGCCATTGCTGCCTGCAGCTGCCTGCACTGGCACAGCCACTCAAAGCTGCCTTGCCAGCCTGTTTCCCACCTCCCCTCATTTGTACAGCAATGCTAGCCCATTAAAAATCAATTTTCATGGACTTCAAGCAGCTCAGTCAAATATCATTGGTTCTTTTTTAATTTTTTTTTTGTCATGGCACTGGTCCTAGCTTCATAAGCACTGCAGGCTGTATGTGGTGATATGTCACCTGGACATTTTGCATAGGGCACACTCTGTTACCATGTTAGGTATCATGCATTGCTGTCTGAACCCTGTTGTGCATTCAGGTGCTGCAGTGATGCTACCCTGTGTCTCAAATCTTTGCAAATGTTACTTGAATAGAAGACTTCAACCTTGCTGCCTTGGGGAATAGCCTCTGGAAACTCTGTTTGCTGCTGTACCTTGGCAGTGTTGGGCCAAATTAATTGCTGCAAACAATCTCAGGAGTTTTATTCCTCTTGCTTGACACTTTAAAAGGTTTCCCTTAAATCTTTTGTAGTTGATGTCTGCTCTGTGTTGGCCAATTGACACAAGGCTGGCTAGGAGGGTTTGTTTTCTATCTGTTTTGTGGTTATATAAAATGAAAATTGGGGATGTACACAATCACAGAATCATCATAGAATGATTTAGGTTGAAAGGGGGTTTAAAGATTGTCCATGGCAGAAGGACTGGAACAAAACAGAGTCACCTTCCACTAGATGAGGTTGCTCAAATTAACTAAGTCGGGATTTTAAATTGTTTCTAGATGTTGGTGGTTGAGTAGATTTTAAATAGTATTATTTTTAATCAAATACAGTATCCCTTGTTTGTGTTAACTGTCTAAAAGTAAAAGTTACTTCAGTTCTCAGCTTAATCTTTGGTTATATGACCATATTTAAATATCAGCATTCAAGTAGCATTATTATCTAGCAAAAACTTACGGGGATTCACTTTCCATCATGTGCATCAATTGCTAGATTATAGAAAAAAATCATCAGCGGGAGAAAATCTCCTGTTTCAGCTGATTAGTTAGAGACACTTGAATGCAGTCTGGCTTTTGGATGACAGGGCTTGGTGCTGTCGGACAGCAGTATGCTTCCAAACTCCCCAGGTTGCTGCTTATTTTGAAGCCTTCTGGCCTTTACAGTTCATGCCTGCAACATAACACTGAGAAAAGTGAATGTTGCCCATAACTATGGGATATTATGCATCTAAAAATACGCACATCTTTTGACTTCCCCATCACTGGGGTTATTTCCCTCGCATCCGTCAGAGGGCAGCTCTGGCTCGCAGTTCGTGCCTGGCTGCTGTGGGTTTGAAGCTACTCTTCTGTCCTGCAGCAGCGCTGGGGAAAGCAGCCCGCAGCATTTGATTTTCCTCCTGAGGGTCTGTGCCTCTCCCTGGAAGGCTGGTAGAAATTCCTATTAACAAGGGACAAACTTTAGTGTGCTGGCAGGATCCTTCTGACCACCCTGATGTGCAGAGAGTTGGCTTGATTTTTAGAAACAGCAGTTCCAGGCTGAGAAAGCCACTCTGGGTGTTCAGTAGCATCCTAGCTGCAGCCAAATCCCACCTTTGCTTTGACATCATGCTTTGCTCCTCTGCAAGATTTCTGTGCAAAGGTTAAAGGAGCAACCTACTGATCTGTAGTGTTTTGGGTGATATTAGTGGTGAGCAGGAATTGAGCCCTGTGAGCAGGTGAAGACAGCTTTGTGCCATGGAACAGCCCCCAGAGCATCACCAGCACCTCTGACTGTGTCTGCAGCACTGACCTGGAGGGAAAGGAGTGGGTGTCACATATGGATGGACCCAGGGCTCCTTGGCCCTGTTGCTGTATCCCACACATTGGCTGTTAATCATCCCTCCCTGTTTCCCACGTTTGCCCAGGAAGGCTCCAGCTGTACTTGGAACCGCGTCATTGCTTCCATTTTTTCCAAAGAATGACCCAATCTCCTTCCTTTGAAAAGAAGCATTTCTGAGTTGACATGGCAGAGCAAAGCTGGGGATTTCTGTCCATTCTGCATTCTTTGTTCTCCCTCACCACAAAGCTGGCCAGCATCCCCCAACTGTTGTTGACAGCATTATTCATATGTTAGCAGTGGTTTCTATACAAGAGAGGGGTTAGAAATCAGTCTTGGTTCCTCTGCTGATGTCATTTTGGTATTATTCTGCTGTATTGTATTTACCATTAATGTACTTGACCTAAAGAACTGGTCTGTTGTTGTTTTCATTGTTGAAATAATATTTGTCAGCCCTTATTTATTAAGGGGGCCCCAGGGAAGTTGAATGGTTTGTTCTGATTTACATAGGATTTTTTTGGATGTCAGATCCTGATCTCTGCTCCTAAGCTGAGCCACTGGCTCCAGCTCTCCCTCTGCCTCTCAGTCAAGTACTACATTTTTCCCCTCATGTTTTCCAAAACTTTGAGTGAAGCTGTAGCAAGACTTTTATTCATACCAGGACCTGTTTCATCTGTGGAATGTGGCTTTGCCTTTTGCAGTTACAAGCTGCTCAGCAACACGCTTCACCTTCTTGAATTTAATTGTTGGAGACCTTGCTCTTAATGTACATCCCTGTCCGCTCACCTCTGTATGAACAGTGCATACAGCTGTGAAGAACATGCTTTATATGGGTAGGGTGATGGTCAGGCAAATGTCCCCCACCTGAGGATGTGGTATAGGCCAACTTATTAAAACAAGCAGTTGTAATCTTAACCATTTAGTAAGTGGTTTCATGTTTGTATGCTTTTTTTTTTTTTAATTGATGTTTTCTGGTCATCGATCAGTTGGATCAGGACTGTGGCTATAAAATACCTAGTGTGAAAGCTCACTAAGTTCTCCAGGTTTTTGGAGAGCCTGAAAACTCCATGACAACTCATCTGCAAAAGGTGATTGGGAAAAAAAGTTCAGTTTGCTCTACAGACGTTCCCCCCTTGCCTGCCCATTGACTGCAAAGCTGTTAGGGGACCACAGGCTGCAGTTGAGTGTGTACCCCTGGAGAGAAATGAGTTAGTATTTGTAGTAGATGTCTGTGGCAGTGCTGTAGGTAAAGGGTGAAAGAAAGCTGGATTAGTCTTCAAAAGTGGAAAGATGAGCCTAGGTAGCTAATTACAGAGATTTCATCCTTTCTTCTGGGGCTATGATTAATTGCCTTTGGCTTCTTTCTTTTCTTTCTAACAAGGACATACAGAAGCTTTGCTGCATGACCCAAGATCTGTTTGCTTTCTATGGACAAGGAGAGGTTTCTTCACTTTAGTGACTCAGCTGTAGGCTTAAATCTCTTGGAGCAATTATTCTTTTGAACTTGGGATTTTCCTGGCCAAACCCCTTTGGTTTCTTATTTAATATTATTACAGCAGACTTTGGCGATAGTTTATTTTTTTCTTTTTCCCTGGCTGTGCTATTATTCTTCTTCCTCAAGGGGAGAAGAAGGAGCTTGTTTGCTTGGAGTAGGGAATTGCATTTTTTTTCAATAACCCATTTCAACAATGTCCTCTGGCAGGGAATTTCTCATTGCTTTGCAGCAGAGTGGAAAAACTGTGGGTGTTGAAAGGGCTGAAGGTTGGGAGCTGGGAAGGCGGGTGGGAATTATGGCAAAGGGTGAGAGGGTTGCGCTCTGTTTCAGGACAAAGCAGGGCATTCTGCTGCTGGGAGCTGCTTCTGCTCCCTTCCAGTAGAAACTGTGGTATTTCTCCACATGACCTGATGTAGATCAGTCAAGCAGCATGGATCTGTGATGCTGGCACAGGCACTGCTTTGTCCTTTGTATCAAGGGACTTTGGGGAGAAAGAGGTGATGTATGTCTGCCTGCCAGGAAGTCATCTATGAGCTGCACTGTGGTCTGTCACCATTGGTCAAGCTCTGTGATGCTTTGGGAGAGATGGGGAGGGAATAGCTGGGCTGTTCATCACAGAGCTGATGGTTTGGCAAAGGTGCAGAGTACCTCAGTTGAAAAAAGCTGTGAAAAAATAAACCAAACCAGGATCCAGAGATCATATCTTCATGGCAACAATCTTAGTTTTAGATGCCATGGTCCCAAAGACTGTCTGTAACATTTATGTTAACTGGGTGTGGATAGAGGATCACGCACTTCATCCCTTTACAACTTGTTGGCTCAAAGTTCAGACTAGGGCACTCTCTTCCTCTCCTATTCCCAGCAGCAGAGCTTTCTAGTTCTGATGACTTAACATATTTTTGAACCCAATAAATGTCTTAATGCACTTCATCTCATCTTGGACATCTACAGTAGAGACTGTAGATTTGCTGTTCAGGCTCCCTGTGGTTGATAGAGAGGCATGGGCACTTCTGCAGCACCATTTACATCCTCATGAAGCAGGCCTGAAACAGCTCAGGGAACAAACAGTCTACTTCACAAGCTTTCTGCTTGCTTAACATATGAGTCCCAAAACACTACCTCTGCCCATCAACACATTGTGGCTGTGGTCACAGTCCTGGAATTTGATGCTGGATTGTGAACATACCACAAGTCACCAGGTTGTAGGTCCCGAGCAGTTTCTTAGGTCTGCACTAAGCTCATTCTCAATCCTTCCCCCCTGCAAACCATCACCCCACCTACAACTTCTGGGCCACCAATTTTAGATTTGGGTCCACAGGCTTTATCCTATTTACCCTCTGGAAGATCACACTGACACTGCAAAGGTGCTCTCGCTCCCCTTTTGCAGACCTTCAGTAAAGGTGGCTCTTCCATACTCTCCCTACAACCCCTTGTCTGAACTTCAGTGTAGGGAGGCATGCTGATGGGGCTCAGAGCTTCTCTTTGGTCCTTCACCCATAGGTGGGGCCCTTTCCCAAGGGAGGAAGAGTGGGGTTCAGGGCAGGAACCAGAAGCTCATGGGAGGGAGAGCCCACGCCTTGAGGCAGCCCTCAAAGGTATAAGGTACGAAAGAGTAGGGACAGGCTTGGGTTGAGCTGGTTGGTGCTGGTTGGCAACCTCTTCTTCAGCCTTGTCAGGAGCAACCCATTTTCCTTCAAAACCCTCATTCCCGCTTAATTTTCCACAGGGATTTGGTAGGAGAGCTGCAAATGTGGCTGTGTCAGCTCACAGGGGATGCCCCTTCTCTCCACAGCACCCTCCTTCCTCCTAGGCATCTCTGTCCTTTTGGGTTACCTGATTCATCTTCCCAGGGAAACCATAATGAAAAGGTATTAATATATATATTAAAAAAAGGGAGAACATATCCAGAACTTCCTTGTGTGGCTGGTCCATGCTGCTGAAAGAGCTGAGGTTTGTGGGCTGCTGGGAATTGACTTGCACCACAGCCAAGGGAAGAGGGACTGCTGTCATGGCTTGCCTGATGTCCCTCCATGGGTTGACAGTGGTTCCCCCAACAGACAGGTAGTTAGGAAATAAAGGGGTGGAAAAAAATATAAATCTCTGGGGGAGCTAAGGAAACTTCCCTGCTGCCTTCTCCATCTTTCCTCGCACCTGTGTGCCCTGCCTCGTTGCCCTGTGCCTGGAGTTAGAAAGTGAGGGGGCCGTGGGTGAGCGAAATGTTCTGCAGTGGCTGGATGGCAACCAACAGCGTGTGTGTCTCTGAAGTTACCCCTGCTAAGAAATGAGGGAAGTTTGAGCACTGCTCCCCTCGGCTGCAGCGTTGAAAGCGTCAGGTTTTTGGGTGGCTGGGAGCTGGCTCCTGCCAAGTTCTGCTGAGGTTGTGGTTAAGTTGTTTTGTTCTTTTTTTGTCAAGCCTGACTTTAACAGCCCCAACTAATAAGTGCAAAGAAGAGGGGGTGGGTGGGTGTGGCGGACACACCAAAACCCCAAAACTGGGATTTTATGGAAAGGCACAAGGTATTTTGGGTCTGGCCTTGCTAGCAAATGTGGTGTTGGAGGACTGAACGTGACCCCCACCGTGCAGTTTGCACAATGAAGCAGTGTCTTCTCGTGACTTACTGGAGCTTCATCTGCTCTTCCCACTTCTGGAATATTTTGTGCCTGGGCAGCAAATCCAGCAGTATCACGAGGGGTTGAAATCCAGGGAAATAGTGTTTTCTTTGTTAACAGAAAATAGAATTCACAGAATAGGCTGTGATTAAGTCCCTGAATTGGGATTTGGGACTTGGCTCTGCTGCAGTTTTCCTGTCATGCAAGTAAGTTGTCCCATCCCTCTGTACTGGTGTTCCTCATGCATAATATGGGACAATGAGATGGTTTTTCCTTCCCTCTCTCAATACATTTACAATTTTGCTGTTTAGAATATACAGCCTTTGGGATGCAGACTTTATCACGAGGTGTGCTCATGCAAATATTTCCTACCTTGGGGGAATGCATCCAGTTTTTCCTGGATGTATCCACCTCTTCATCCCTTGGTGTCCTGGACAGGCAGAACCTTTGTGAGTCCAGTTGCCATCGCATTTTTGGGTCTCGTGTTTTGTTTTCTTTTTTAATTGTTTATCCAAAGCAAGTGCCAGCCTTTTGCTGTTTCGGAAAAGCAGCAGGAAAAAAACCCCAAGTTCAGCCAGCCATAAATTGCAGTGGTGGGGAGGTTTCAGAGGCTGGGGGCTGAAGTACAAAGGCTGCAGAGCTGAGTCCAGTGAGACCTAACAGAGGGACCTGGAGGGCAATGTGGGGTGGCACAAACTCATTCCGTTTGTGCCTACACATTTTCATATGGATAACTCTCTCCTTTGTGTTTCCTAATCCTTTGGATTCAAAGAGTAATGCTTACGTTCCATTCTGATCTGCTTTGGTGAATGAACCCAGACTTGTGGTGAGGTTGGGGCAGGAAGTATGTGGTGCTTGTGTGGGAAGGACTATCAGAGAAAGTGGGGAAGGAAGGTCAGGATGATCGGAAATGTGTGGATTTGGCATGTGAAGGGTGGACTGGGAGGAGTTAGGACTTGGGGAGCTGAGGAGTGAAGCACTGCAGCAGAAAGGTTTAGTGCTTTCAGAGGCATTGGGTCACCTGGGGCAGGAAGATTAGGGCATCAGCACATCCAGGGCTGCTGCTCTCCCCTGTTTTCTTCCTGTCTGAATATACAGCTGCTGTATGGGATGGGTGGAAAAACAGCCCTTTTGGATACATTTGGGTTGGGTATTAAACCCTTCCTGGTGCTCCTCTTGGCCATTGCTGCCAGATTGATGGGGTGAGCAGGAGGTTATTGGGTGAGATGGGGAGATGCAACACCCCGTTGTCACAGAGTTCACCATGGCCCTGGGTGAAGGCCAGGCTGCTCACATGGTGTGCTCAGAGGGAAATAAGGGTATGACCTTTGCATGAACTACACCAGCTTCTGCAGCCCCACCCAGGGTATTCGTTTCCTTTCAGTCTTTCTATGAAACCCTGCTCACAGCCACTCCACTAGTGGTGAGAGCCAAAGGTATGTGAAGCATTCAGGCAGTGAAAGCAGCCAGAGGGCAAAGGAGCTTCTGAATGGCCATTTCCAGGCTAACCCCAGTGCTTGTTGGGACTTGTCTCCTTAACCTGACAAACCAAGGGCTATTAGAGCCAAGGGGGAAGGTAGTTCCAGCATCAGCAATATTCTCACTACCATTCAGACTGAAAGCTCCCAAGTGCTTGGGCTGAGCCCTGTGCTGTACCAAGTGGTGTAGAGAATGGCCTCAAGCATCTCTGGCAAATAGAGATGCAGATCCAAGAGGAGGGCAGTGCTAATGGTGTGCTCTGAGAGGCCAGACACCATGGTGACGGTCCATCAGTGTACTCTGTGTTGAACCAGCAGTGGGTCTGTGCCACAGTATGCACAGAAGCACTCAGTTTGCCCAGCTGGTGTTTGCGGGAGGCAGGGCTACGTGCCCTGTAGGGTTGTATCCCATTTTGGGTGACATGGAGCAGCAACTTTGGAGGACTAGTGTGTAATTTTAATTAACTATTGCTTGGGAGGTAGCTTGGATGGTCTGTGAAAGTTAAGAGCTTTCTACATTCATTAGCATAATTTTCTGTACAAACATGTAAGGGTCTCTGCTGTGCTCTCCAATCTCTCCCTCTGCAATCAGGCTTTCCAGAAATGACTGTGATTTTCTTTCAGTCTCCCACTGCATCTAACGTGGCGTTTCAGAGGATGGGAATTTATCACTTTTGAAAATCTGGTCCATTTAAGGTAGTTCAGGATCTGAAAACTTTTAATACTCTTGAACATCTGAAGTTTTCTTGTTTACTGTTTATTACAGCAATTGTTGCTCGATTTTATTTTTCTGGGTGGGGATTACACATCCAATCCTTTGTGGTCTGTATGCAGTATTAGCTTTCTCAGTCTCACCAAATGTTCCTTTGTTCTGTGATATTATAGGCTGAAACTTTCTGGACTAATTACTTTCAAAAAGATTCACAGTGAAGTTTTGCAAACCCACACCGTCTTTTATTTTTATGGGTTTTGGTTCATTTCTCTCTTACCCCCCCCCCCAGGGTATGTGATCTGAGACATACTGAAGTAATTGGAAGTGTTTCCTTTGAGTTTGGTTTTAAATCAAGCTCTGGGTAAAGAAATTTGTAGAGGAAGGAAGGAAACCTCCAGAAACCAAACAAATTCCTGCAGGATATATCTTTAAGCAACCCAGATAATTAGAAATCCCCTTGGAAAACCCATCTGGGGAGCATCTGAACAATCCTTACAGGAGGCCAGAGTCTTAAATGCTGTTCTCAGACTTTAAAAAAAGGGGGATGAAAGACAGTAATGGTTATTAAAGCTGAGGATGCTTATGAGTCAGACGTTTACTTCCTACAGAAGCTTAGAAAGGCTCTTTCCTGACACAAAGCTATATAACAGATCATCTGGGTTGTGTGTGATGGGTTTCTTTCCCTCCCCTTTCCGACTGTCCTGATGCAGTTGAATATGAGACAGATAATGGATTGATTCTTCTGGCTGATGTCTTCCAGTGCAGTCCTGGATGTTTCACAGTCTTCCAGGAATTACTTTTCATGTCAAAAAGAGACCTACTTCTAGTTGGACCTATTGATTTTGAGAAAAGAAGTTTTGAAACTATTTGTTGAAGAACTCCTTTAGGGTAAGCAGAGGAGTCTGTGGTTGGTGACACCAGGCTCACACCTCTCACTACACCCACGTGTGTTCTCATTGCATGTGATTACAAGGTCTGGGATGTGTAATTGCCCGATTGTAATCTGCCCACCCTACCAAAAATTGCATCACTTTGATTTTGCCTGGGTGCTGTGTGGCAGGCACTTTTCAGATGGAGTCTCTTGGACCTTGAAGGATTCAGAAAGTTTTTCCTGGACTTTTGTATACAGCCTGACTTATTTTCTTTATTTTTTAAGTTGTTTCCTGGGGACAGGGGTTCGGCTATGGCAGGGAAAAAATTACAATAGCTGGAAAAGTACATCCATGATGCAAAGCTGAATAGGAGTGGAGATAAATTATTCAAAAGGTTTCCAAAACACAAACGCTGTCTTGGCTATGACAGCATCCAGCATGAGCAAATCCCATTTGCCCTTCTCCAGGTATGCCAATTCATCCCACTCTGTGCTGGTGAGAGGCTGGGTGCCCACTGGGAAAGGCAAAGCAATCAAAAGCCATGTGCATTAGTCACCTACCTCAGCCTAACAGGACTCAAGGTCAGATAATGCAAAACCAACCGCCAAATACCTCCCAAGAATAATCCAGCTCAGAGATAAGGCCTCCTCGCCTATCTGCAGGTCTGCCCTGAGAGGTGACTCACAGCAGTGAGCTCAGAGCCGGGCAGCACTGGCACCCTGTGGGGAGGCAAGGGCAGGAATGCAAGTGGGGCAATGAAGCCATCTGATGGCACACCCGGACACTCTTTTATTGTGGACAAGGATCTATTTCTGGACTTTGGAAACAAGCCATCCAAAAGTAAATGTTTAGTCAGCCTTGCAAGCTGTCTGAAATTCATGACGTGTCTGTGGCATGACAGTTCTATGGGGATGGGCCTGACCTTCCTTTGCCAAACGTGATTCTGCTATAAAGAAAAATCTACATTCAGAGAGATGGGAATATGTGGGTGAAGTTTAGTGCTTTGTCCTAGAGAACTGAGCTGTAAGGGAGAAAAGGGAGTCTGCCACTTCTGCAAGGGCACTGGGGGACTTTGCTCGCCATAGAGGTTGTTCCCTTTCAAAACAAGCCCTGATTCTGCAGCTTTGACACAAAACTAAGGGTCACTGTCAATATTTGTCTTGCAAACATGACTGGAGGAGCCACTTGGCTTTGTGTTGGGGCAGGCATCTTGCTTTGATCAGGAGCTGCAGCAATAGCCTGCAAGGGCAGGAGAATATGGTGCAGTGAAAAACAGGGCTGGGTCACAAGGCTGGGGATGTCCTGGCCCCTGGAGCAATGGGGTTGTGCCATCAGACACTGAACGGGCATCTCCACCTTGAGTCAGTGATGCAGGAATATGCAGCCAAGCAGCATCAGCAAGCTCTTGCATAAGGCAGAGAGGGTGCACGGCGGAGCACTGGGCAGTGTGACGTTGAGAGGGACAGAGGGCACCAGCAGCTAAGCACAATGGCTTGGCCAAAACCCAGCTGAGAGTGGAAAGCCAGATCTCCAAGCTTTGGCTGTTGGATATCTGCAGCTCAGATGGTGGTGGTTGGGGCTGGATTTCAGCTCATTTGGGAGAGGAGCAAGTTACAAAATGCACACCTAGGTTCAGGTTACAATTCTGCTCCCCAGGGCTATTCCAGGTGTTCAAATGCAAACTTTTGGCCCAGGCCCATCTCTAATTACGCATATTCTTTAAAAGTACTTTCCTTCCTCTGCTCCTGTGCTCTTGGCTTGTCTCCACTAGCCCTCTTTGCTGTGCTAGAGCATGGTTTGTTGGGTATATTAATTGAACTGTTTACACACCTGGTTTCCTGCAAGAATAGACACCTAGCTCCTTTGAAAAGTCTAGCCCAGAGGCTGTAAACAGGAATTGTGCTATGTCTGGAAAAGCTGAACTGCTGCTTATCTGCACTCCCTCAGGCTGTGGGAGCAGCAGCAGCTGCAGACATGGGTCAGTTAAGCATGGAAACCAGCTTGCACACTCTTCCCACCGGTCCTGTCCTCCCACCTAGCTCAGGTCCTCCAGCAACAGAGGAGACACCTTCTTCACAGGGTTATTCCCTTTTATTGTGATGGTGACAGGAGAGGCCCCACCTGCTATTTGGGTCTGCTCAGATGCATATTGTCTTATGTATGAAAGCTGGGGTTGTCATCCTGGAGTTATGTCCTGTGCAGGACTGCTGATGGAACCTTTGATCTCTTTTCATGGCTTTACCTTCCGAGGTTAGTTTCTGTCCAGGCTCCCCAAAATCAGTGCTGGGTTCATCACCTCTTACACTTTTCTAGTCATGGCTGAGGGGCATCTTTCATAGGTCCTTGTGTGGCTCAAAGAATGACTGTGGAAAGAAGAGGCTGGTAAGGCTTGTGTAGTGTGGATCAGACAAAATGGTCCTTCATGGTCTCTTTGGGCTTAAAATGTGTAGGCATAAACAAGTGCCATTACACAACTTTGATTTCAAGGTTTAAGAGAAGGAAAAAAGCAGCACAAAATCACTTGGCTGATGCTGTCAAGGATTTCTGCTTCCTAATCAGGTAGTATTGGAAAACCCCATAGAGCTTCCTCAGACACTAGAACAGACCTCCAGACCCTGCTGGGAAGTCCTCCTTCACACCAGTGCACACTCTGTTCTGCCTTCAAATACCATGATTTTGTAGATGTGCTGTCAGCTTCTGAGTCCCGTTTTGCAGCAGTTGTTTTACTGGGTGACATTGAGTTTTACTTTGCTGCTTCATTTCTTTGCTGAACATGACTTGAACTTCACCTGGAAGATCCCAGCTAACCCATGTGCATGGCCATGAGTTGGGAGGGTTGATGTACTGTGCTGTTGGGGTGTACAGGCTATGGAGTGCAATGCTGATGTGCTGGGCCTTGGCATCTTTAACTTTCTCTACTTCTCAAGGTTTCTGAAGCACTGCTGATGAAGGCCCCTGGAGGGGTCCTCCCCCAGGGCAGGCCCTTAGGAAGGGGCATGCAGATGCCTGGGCTGGGAATAGGGAACAGGAAATCAGATGCACCTTTGGGCAAAATTTGCTATCCAAATTCCAGTCCAGCTAGGAGTGGAAAGTGCTGCTGTTCCCAAAGCACTGGTATGAACTGGGATTACTCCAACAAGCCCCCAAAGGGGACAGAAATTCATCCAGTGGGGAATGAAAGAAGGTGTGGTATTGGGCGCTCATGCTGCAGGAGAGCTCTGTCCAGGACCAGCACAGTTCCTAATCGCCCAGCACGCAGTGACTTTGTTATTGAACTTTATGTTGGCATTGATTCCTGCTTGGCTGCTGAGTGTTGGTTATATGCCATAAGCGTTACAAGTTGTAAGGGCTGGGAAATCTCAGCTCTGGAAAGAGGCCCGGGAAGATGAAAGTAGCAGGTACTTTCCTTCAGCCTTGCGTCAAAATTCTTTGTGGAGGAAGAGGAGAGGACCTACGCTATCGTCCCGCCTTACCTTTTCCTCCTGCATAATCATGCCCCTCTGCCAAAAAAAGAAATTGGGGTTTTTGCTAGAAACCAGTGGCTAGCTGGATCCAGCCTGAAGCAGCATGACCATTCGTGCTGTGCGCTGTGCTCCTGCTAATGGTATCAAATCAAGCAGGAAATTATTTTTGGAGCAGTGAAGCATGTTGAAACCCAGCAGAAGGCAGCTGTTTGCGTAACCAGAGTTGTGGGAGAGCTGCCTCCCTTGTTGCCAAGCGCTTGACTTCCTATACTGGTGAGAAACAGTTTCCCTGCTCCTGGCGGTGTGAGCAAATCCCCTTAGGCTCGTGAGGCTGGGCTTGGTCCAGCGTCCATCATTCCTGCAGTGCCTGCTTCACTGCTCTGAAAGTCCCTGGACACTCTTCTGTGGGTGTCTGAACTACCTGATCCTGACTCCACAGATCACTGTTCAGCTCTCTCCTTAAAAATAAATTACCTGCGAAATAAAGGATTTTGTCCAGAGTTTCAGATGCATTTTAGGTGAACTCTCAGCAGAGGTCCACATCTGGCAAACAGCCCATGCTGGAAATGAAACATTAGTTCTGCCTCTGTCTGAGCATCTGTGCTGTGTTTTTAGACCCTGGCTGGGTTTCCAGCACCAGTTCAGTGCCCCAGCAGTATCCACAGTGCTTGAGCTGCCTTGCAAGGATGTGTCCTGGCACACAGCTCCTCTGGCTGCACTTTAGCAGCTCCTTTTCAGTTTGACACTTCAAGGAACTCCCAGGAGCTTGATTACTTTTTCTTAGGGGGGGATGCCAGGCAGAGAGTTGGGGGTGTCTTGGCATGCTGTTGCTTCTTTCATTCTGGCAATACTGTTTGTGCCTTCTCTTTCTGCTCCTTCACTGCAAGCTACTGTTCAAGCACTGGCCTTGCCTCTTGGAGGTGGCTCCAGCTGTGCATTCACAAATCTCCTATGCAAACAAGTTTGTCACCCAGAGCTCTGCTTGGATCTTATACCCTCATACCAGTGCAGAAATAAATCCCTTCAGTCCAACAGTGAAATATTGTGCCCTGTAAAATAGCATCATTAACGTGGGTTGTAGGATTGCGTTAGCCAGAAAGAACGAGATAAAGCCATGGCTGTAGAGATGGCAATTGACCTGGTGTAGATGGAGCTTAAATTCCTGCCCCTGAAATCTGATGCTTCTGCACGGATGGGAAGGACCAAGCCAGTGTGGAGAGGTTTCAAAAACCATCATGGCAATATAAAGCCTTTTTTGTTTGTAGACTTATTATGTCATCCCTCAGTCATGCAAATGTCACCCCAAGAAGAAAGACTTTTTCACATTGCAACCTCCCTGTTCTGGAAAAGTCCCTCCCTGATTATTCATGACCACTGACTCCTTATCCTTTTGGCCCTTTCCAAAGGGCTGTAGGGTGGAAAGAAGTTCCCTGATGCAGTGAAAGGCAGGAAAAAAATCCAGTGCACCCAAACTGAGTCAGTCTGAAGTATTTATGGGTTTCCCATTGGCTAATTAAGTTCTCATGCAGCCTAGCTATGGTTAGAAAGGGTGTCTGCCCTGCACCGGCTCGAAGTTCATTACAGTTACATGAATGTATGTCGTCAATGAGACCCCAGAGGTGGGGTGATGAACAGGGTGATTTACTACTCTGTAAAAATCTTGGGGAAGTAGATTAAAAATTAATAAAAAAAAACCCAACCTGTTGTTTCACTTCATAGTAACTTTTCAGCATAACCCCTTGATGGTTTCTGGGCGGTTCAGTAATGGACGATGGAGCCTTTTCTTTCTGCCTGTCCCATCCGTGTCTGGTACTGCAGCTGCCAAATATTTCATTGTCTAAGGCTGTTTAGTGTCTCATGTTTTTAGTTGCATATCCAATTATTTTCTCTTTGGCACTTAATTGCTCTCTGCTGCATAATTATGCCCCGTGCCTTTGGTTTTGCTTCATTTGATTTGGGAGGATGACAGGATGGAGTGTATATGCCCTTGGAGACCTCTCGGGTATCATCCCAAGTGTGCTCCCTGCCTGTCGGCTGTATTTCTTTTCTGACCGTTCACTGGCCCACATCTTTCGTGCCCAAATGAGGGGGTTAAAGAGAAGCCCTGTTTGGTGACTGCTTTAACTGGTTCCTCATACTTTGCCAGCTCCAAACCCAGCTTATGGCCTACAGTGCTTCAACCCAAATTTTTTGGGACCTAAAATGAAGCATTTATTAAGTTGTACCCCAAAAGGGAATTACATTTCCTGACAATAAAATACTATCCGTCCCATAAAATGAAGTTAGTAGGAGCCTTAGAGGCCAATATCCTTGCAATGCGAAGGGAGGAAGCAGCTGCAGAGCTTGAGGAGCAGTATAGTAAATTAATCTGTTTGAAACCACTAAGGTGAGGCTTGTTTCCTGAGATGAATGCCACAGTTATGTCTGAAGCAGTGCCTCTAATTCTCTGCTGATATTTTACTGAAGGGTAGTTATAGGAAAGGGTTTAATTTCTTTTGTCACCTTATCTCTGGGAACCACTTCAGTTCCGTTTCAGTGACGTTCCTGCAGAGCATAAGACTAAAAAGGAGTTTATTGTCTCTTTGAACTGCCTTTTGCTCTGAGGAATGAGGATATAATTGTAACATAGGAAGGACAAAGTGAACATGTTCAGGCTTGTCCTGCCTGAGCTTTCCCTGTTTCCTTTCTTTCTTTTTTTCTTTCTTTTTTTTTTTTTTTTTTTTTTTTTCATCTTGTGTTTCCCCCTCCCCCTTGCAGCTAGCACTCCTGACTGGGATTTTCCAACCGATCTTGGCTAGCCTAGGGGCTAATATGCTCTTAGCTAAACAAGCTCTCTGGACAGCTGGATGTGCGGTTTCTTTTGATGCCAGCCGAGACCAGGGTTCATCACTTTGTGTCAACCACCAGAGCATCTGTGTCTCCTGGTCGTGTCTGCCAGATGAGCACAGAGAGAGTCTTGGGCGGATGGCTTTCATGTTCCCTCTGGGATGATTTTTTTCCACGTTTAGTGATCTTTCAGTGCTCTCTTCTCTTTTTCAGTCATGTTTGGAAATAGGTCTGTGGAAGAAATTAAAGGCAAATATTAATCAGGCTTAAAGCAACCTAAAAAGAACATCTCTATGGCTTCAAATCCCCTGGTGTTTTGCTCTTAGGATATCTCATTATTAGTGTAGTTGAAATACAGGGGTTGTTGGCTATATCTGTAAATGCTGTAAATTGTGCTTAGTTTGTGTCATTTATTAAAAAACAATTGCCTTTGTTTGAGGCCAGTTTAACCACTAGCCTTGATCTGAAGGAGGGCTTAAATGTAAAGATGTTGGTAAAACATCATACTGAACTCATACCATCTTTTTTCCTTGACTGCTGCTGACAACTTTCAACTCCTTTCTTGCTGCTAATACGTATGTCTGCTCTATGTTTGGGTTCTTTGTACTGGGTGCTGCCAACTGGATAGGGATTGGCAGCCATTGAATCTACACCACTGATGGTGGGCCTGATGCTGTAAACCATTTTCAGCTCCTTCTGACTTTGCATCTTTTCCATATAGCCCCTGGCTGATCTTTTCTGATCCCTTTTCCATGATGCCCTTGATGCAGCTGGGATTGCAGTATTTCTCACTAATTTCTCAGGAGCTGCATGGCTTGTTTTACTTTGCCCCTGCGGTTTTTACTCAGTCCTTCCTCACAGAAGTTTCCACTGACTCAAATTTGTACTTTAATCGAGTCAGAGCTCCAGGATGTGTCCCTGGGGCGATTCCTATGGAGCTGGGCCAGTTGACACCAGCATGCAATGGTAAGGCTCCTGGGGAAGAATTCTTTAACCAGTAATAGTGATGTCACACATTTCCAAAATTTACATGTGTGTGCTTCTCCCATCAATGGTGCTGTAATATGCAGTTGTGCCTATTGCCATGGTGCTGCAAGATGCAGTGAGTTGTGGGTTCCTGTTGCACTGGTATTGTGGCTGGGGCAGCAGAAAAGACTTTTGAGGGATCCAAGGAAAAGAAAGAGTAGAAGAAAAGTGTTGTGCACTGTGTGAGCACTAAACTTGCATGTAAGCGACCTCATTTTTAAGTTGGTGGTTTGTTTTTTTTTTTTCCCCACTGTGATCTTTGTGACCTTACCAAAGCACTTAAGTTTTCTGTACTGCATTTCCCTCTGAATACATATGGGGTGTTTGAACCCACAGGGATGTTATGCAGGTAAATTCTGAGATTTAGAGTATGAGTTTTTCAGCTGCTACTGCATTAGGTCTGTCTCTGTATGTATGCAAGGAAAACTTTCAATAAGGATTATTACAAGGACTGATGTGGGTGCAGGTCTGGAGATCCTTCTACTTTGTACACCCTAGTATTTCCCTGGTGCTGTACAGATGTACATCCCACAGGCTTGGCAGAACCTTGAAGTCCATGTTTTCATGTTGTTGCCCTGCTGAAAAGAAAACTGAAGTGAATCAAAAATGACAACATTCTTTTTCATTGTGTACTGAAAAGAGAAAACTCAACAACCCTCTAGTCACCTCAAAAGGTAAATAATTTCCTCATCAACCAGTTTGTCTGTTTATGTGGACCTCTTCATTGCACTGAATGCAACCAACTTCTGCAAGGCTCCAGGGTATCACAAGCACCAGTCTAAGATGATCATTGCTGCTGGCCACTAAAGAACATGGCCCACTGCTGCCTCAAGTTACCTGGTTGTAACATCTAAAATACAGGTGTTGCCTAAGATGTCCTGCCGAAGAAGTGTGTGGCCTCTGGCTCTTGCAACACTGGGTGGCTTGAGTTGTAAATCTCCTAGGCACAGGCAACCGTAAGCATGCAGCAGGCCAGCACTTCGCTCGCATGAGCTGCAGAGACATCTCATGGGAGATTTCCCAGCTCCCCTGCAGACCAGCTGATCGTTTGCACGCTGCTCACCCCTCCTTGTTTGCAGCTGCTAATTTGCAATTAAATGTAACTAAAAATACAGTAAACACTCTGCTTGCAATTTTCCATACAAGTCCGTTGGGGAGCTTGCAGTTGCTGTCATTTGGTGGCAACTGGAGCGGGCTTCTGCTGTGAGTGTGCGGCTGGGTGGAGAGGCTGCCCGTGAGGCTGCCTAAGATGTGGTTCCCACTGAGCACTCCTGTAAATACCAGTTTGGCTTAATGCAGACGATACTAACTGGCATCCCTGTAGGTGGTCTCGGTAGTGGGGCCAAGATGAAACGTGGTGCAAAGAATGAACGAAGCGTGTTTTCTCCCTAAGGGGAACGCCTCCAACTGAGAGTAAAGGTGTGTTAGCCAGAGCTTGAAATGCAACCACTGCACCAGGTCTGCAGGTTAAGGCTGGTCTCGTGTTCTTTTTGGCAATGTTGGAATCCATGGAAACCTGCAAGATGGTCATAGAAGACCCTGCAATTATATTTGACTGGTATGAAGTACATTAAATGAAGGAAAGAAAATCCTTGTAAATTCCATGAGGGAAACAAATTGGGAGAGTTCAGTAAATATATTAACAGCAAGACCACTCATGGTTTGAGCGTATGGAGCCTGCCCAAGCAAGCAAACTGTGCACCTTTAATTAATGGTTTTGCCCATTACTGAGCTGGAGTGACTCACTCAACTCATGCAGATGCCTCCTTCTGGGGTCAAACTCTTCAAGAAAACAAATCGTCTGCACCACAGCCCTCAGGGTCTGTCTTTGCTGGAAAAAGGATTGTTTCCAACGGGTCTGTTGTGCAACCAAAGAAGGGGTTGTCTTCCAGCTGACATGTGAAAACTTTTATTTGTGACTTTTTGGGTATTAGTGTTCCAACATCACTTCCTGTACAAAATTAGCCCTAATGGGTCCTGTTTCATTAAAAGATCTTGTTAGAAGGCACTGGAACCCTTGATGGCAAGACTTTTCACACCTCCAGGTAGGTGGTGTTAGCTGCTGCTACTTGTTCCAAGGCAAGAGCACTCTGTGCCTTACCTCTGCTAGGATGCTGCATTTACAGTTAACTTTACCTCAAGGTAAAGTTAACTTTTTTTGACAGGGATTGCGTAGCTTAAAAATGTCATTCACGTGAACATGGGCCTGAAATTTAAGTGTCAGACTTGGCTAGTCTATGACTTCGCTATTTACCTAGTTAGGCTTTGGGTGTGGGGTATAGAGGGAGCCCTTCCTTCTGCAGGACGCAATGCTTTCTCTCTTGGATTGTTGCGGTAGCCTTGCTAGCGCCCTGCTTGCAAAAGGGACTGTCAGAGGAAGAAGCTCAAGTCCTTTGGTGGTCTGATGCTGAGACATCTCCATGCATTGGCAAAATAGGTAGCTGTCTGCAGCATCAGGCTGTCTGCCCACAGTCCTGTTGTCTACTTGCCTGTGCCGGGGTCACAAGAAGGCATGTTCACTAAGGACAGCCAGAGCAGCTGGCACCTGTGTCTGATTTTGGAAGGTGACAGAGGTCATCTTGGAAGTGGCAGTCACCACCCATCTCCTTAGGGCCAGCAGAGGCAGTGGTCATGGCTCACCAGAGCTCTTTTCACGCTTTCTTTCCCAGCCAAATCCTACCCTTTCCCCTTGCAGGAACTACCTGGACCCCAACCCTCATCCTTGGGCAGCTCTGCCCATGCATTGCTTTGAGCCAGCTCTAAGTGAGTGCATCATGATCAGTGAGAAGTAGAAACTCCAGCTGATGCCAAACTTGCAGATACTCCAAAGGCACAGCTGTGAGCTGAGACCTGACATGCTGGGAGTGCAGCCCAGGTTACTACAGCAAATCCTCAACAGTTTCCTGCCCAGTTGAGTCTTTCGGAGTCTGAAGCATTGTAACCTCATAAAAGCTAGAAAAAGCCTGAACTCATTCAAAGATTATTTCATACCACCTACAGTACTCTATAAAGTCAGACATGCTGTAACATATGATTAACCATGCGTTCAGTGGTGAGTCACAGGGTAGTCTAGCAAGCACAGCTCACCTTCTAACCAGTCTGTGTGTGGGAGTCCTTACCCAGCAACACACCCAAAGTGAGTGTTTTAATAATTTATCAACTTCTGAGCTTGGAAGCACAGTTTATGTTGCTTAATTAAAAAAAAAAAAAAAAAAAAATTGTTTGAAGCATTTACCACCCGTTAGGGAGCAAAACTCCACCATGAAGAAGAAGAAGGTAGGAGGGACCCCCAAAAAATGTTAGTACTTTGTATGGTTAGAGAATGCAAGGAAAAGATTGGGGAAAAAAATCTGCATTCAAGAGATGGGGGATTGCATCTTTGTGTTGTATCAGTCACTTGATAAGATAAATGAACATTTCTTGGACTGAAATGTAGTAGTATCCTTTCCCAAAGGAGCATCCCAAGTGCAAAGTGAGAGTTGTGGTTATTCTTTTATCAGGAATGTTTAAGGATTGTAGGGGAAAAGAAGCATCATTTTCCAGAGAACGAGAAAAATTAGTGTGTCTGGTTTGTGAGATGGTGGTGGGAGACACACTTTTGATTCTTGCTGCCAAGGTGGAAATTGAACTTGCATCTCAACATGACCTGGTATCCTTTCTCCAATAAAAATCATAGTAAGAAGCTGAGGGAAGAGAAAGAGTGGGAGAAACTTGCGAAATACTTCACTGATTATTTTTCCAGCCTCCAACAACTTCAATTCGAGGGATTTCCTGACATGAATGATGGTGGTTTGTGACTCTTTAGTAACCTCCAATGGATCGTTCTTCCAAGTGTTTGTCCAGTCTCTGCTTCTACCTATCTAAACCTTTTACTTCCACAATGCCAGTAGTAGCAAACTCCAGTGACCTTCCACATGTTGTGGGAAGAGTTAGACCTTTCTCTTTGTTTTGAACCAGTCTCTGACAGCTTGCTTTGATGCATCCCAGTTCTTGTGGTAGAAATGTCCATGTTGGTCACTTCCTAATCTCTTTCTCCAAGTCCCTGAAAAACTTCTGGACCTTTATTAGATGTCCCATGGACATCATCTTGGGGTGAAGGCTCCCAACCCCTTCAGGCAGCATGAGCTGTCCTTGTTGCTGTCCTCTGAGCCTGTCCCACTTCTTACGATATCTTCTGAGAGAAGGGGACCAGGACTGCATGCACTATTCAAAGAACTGGTGAACCAGGAGTTTATAGAGTGGTCTAATGAGGTTGTCTTTGTTCACTTTCTGTTTCTTTCATGGTAATCCCTAATGTTTGATTAGCTGAGCACTAAGATGATGGTTTTGTGGAGTAGTCTGTGATAGTCCAAAGGTTTCACCCCTGAATAATAATAGTTCAGAAACCATTATTTCATATGTGAATTTGACTTGTTTTCCTGCACTCATCTCTTTAATCTTCACTGACCTACAGCTGCCATGTTGTTGCCTATTCCCTCAGCCCTATATGGGCCATGGGTAATTCCCCACTGGCTGCTCTTTTCCCCAATACTCTTTTAGTTACATATCCTCAGCAAACCTTCTTACCTCCCTGCTGCTCTAGATCATTCACAGATAGATTGAACAGCACATGTCCCAACCTCACCAGTGGGATGCCTCTCTTTCGAGAACTGACCATTTACACCTACTTTCTGATGCTTATCTTGACCTGCCCCAGCTCATCCAGTATTAGCACTGCTAGGATCAAAGCCTGATGTTGCAAGCCCCGGGTTGCGGAGTGCAGCTTGTAGCTGGTCCTTGCATGGACTCCCCTGTTTCTAGATGTACAGGGTGTTACATACCATGGAGCATGAGGTGAGCAGCGCCTTAGCCAGCCAGCTCGCTAAACTGTATTGGGGAGTGCAGCTCATTCCCCCACTTGTTCTAAATGCCTGTAACTGTGCAGGTGTTGGATGCAGCGAGGTGCAATAACCACATGTACGAGCATGGGCTTTGAATTGGCAAAGTGCAGTGTTTTGAAATAGGGTGTTATACCAGAAAAGAGTGCACAAGAATAAATGATACTTGAAATTAGTGGCGGGTTATGGGCAAAGCATGCAAATCCACCCCCGTCTCATTGCAGGGTAACTGATACGCCTCTTCCGGCAATTAGCAGAGTTCCTGGGAAGCGCTCTCCGTTGGATCAGGCAGCAGGATGGGCTGGCACAGGCAGGCTGCTCCAGCTGCCTGGGAATTAGCATCCTGCCGCAACCACCCCTTCACACCCTGGCGGCAGGACCCGTCATGCTTGAGCTGGGGCTCCCACAGGAGCTGCTTAGCCCAAGCTGCTTTTCATTGCTGGGATTTTCTCTACAGCAGGTGCTAGCAGAGGACAGATAGCTTCATTTCCACAGAGCCCCTGATGGACAGCCAGCCTTATCTGTTCACACAGAACACCACTAACAAAGGGAGTTCTGCCAAAGGAAGACTTTTCCTGTGGAAGAAGCCCAAGTGCTTTTATTCAATGCGGTGCGCTGACCTAAAGTGTATTCTCTGCAAGGTTGAGTGTCAGGTCCCACCAGCAGCCCTCCTTGTGCTGTGTCAGTGACACACACAGGAGTGAATGTCCCTTAAGGGAGGCTACGCCACGGGTAACTCCGATGACTTTGTGAATGACTGTGAACTCCTGGCTCCATCCTGTGCTTGACGTCCCCAGCATATGGCAGCTCTGACGTGCCTCTGCTGTTGTGCTCCTGGCTCTTTGCCCTGCTAACGCACCAGTGCCAATCTTCAGCATCCCTCCCTTGCCCAGTTCTGACGGAAATGGGTGATGCAGGATGTCCATACCCCTTTCATCTGTTTTTCCTTTCCCATCACCAATTTTTTCCAGATGTGGCTGCTGCTAGAAATAAATAGTTGAATGAGCACTTGTCTGTCGGTGACTCATTCTCGCCCTGTGATGGGCTCCGCAGAGGGTGCGGATGCAAAGTCTCACCACCTCCTTGGACAGCCTCTGATGATGTCAAGTTCACATGAGTGAGAAAAAGAGCCTCCTGCTCTCCCCAAACCAGCAGCAGCCAACTTCTGCTTCTTCTCATCTAAAGTGTACCTGGAAAAAGGGACATCCTGGTCATGGTTTCAAGTTGCATCAGGGCAGTGAATTCCCTCCTTTTCCTGATGATGCATGGGTGGGGGTTAGTATCTGCTCAGGTTTTACATTCTGTCTCTAGGGAAAGCCTAGGCTCCCAGTGAAATAATTGGGAAAATTGTAACTAAAGGAATCCCACTGAGGGGCTACAGTGATTTATCCCAGGTGATTTGTCATACCTCTTCTGAAATACCTTCTACCTGACCATGAGGAAGCAAGTGAGAAAGGGCATCTTTCTTTAGTACATGTCACTTGGAGGCTGTGTTTGTTCCACTTTGGATTTAGCACTCCTTCAGCTGGCATTAACCTGCACTTCTCACCTTATGTACCATTTTCACATGGGCATTTGCTTGGACAGGAGAGGCAGGGGGAAGGACTCTTGCCATACTTATTTATGCCTTTGTGGGATGTTTTTTTTCCGTGATGTCAGAGAATAGGAGCTGTGGAAAGAAAGGTTTGGGGTTTTTTTTGTTTTCTTCTAGAAGGCACAGATAATGATGGCTGTTACTGGCCACCCTTCACTGGCCATGCTGCCCTGAAGCCTGTGGAGCATTGTGTTACCTGGGTTCTTTTGTGTTACTGTGCTGTTTCTCGCTCTGGGCTGTGGAAGCCAGAGTATCTCTCTACATTTGCAAGAACATCCTAGGAAATGTGTGAAATATTTTGAGGCTCAATGAATCTATTTTTGATCAAGGCTTTTGTGGTTTTGTTGCTCTGAGAAGCTTTGGTGAAATTTTGTTCTTGCTATTTTTTTTGTCTTTAGGAGGAATCTCAATAGCGTAGACCAGACTACGATGGGTCAAAGATGAAATACGCTCAGCAAGAATTGTCAGGGCAGTAAAAGAAAGGTCCTTGAACAAAACTATCACTGATTTACAGTAAGTTAAGTTTATGTATCACTAAGTCATCAGGAACACAGTGGCCATTGCTCACTTTCTTGCAGACCTAAAGCTGTTTACTGGAGACCGTGGTTTGGTGGTGTTGTTTCACCTGAACTTTTTTTTTTCACCTCACTTTTCTACTTTTCTTTTTAACACACCATCTGTTTTTCACCCATAGCTACCCATCTAAGGGTGTGAGTGGATGAGTGGATAGTGTGGCCGGACCACAATCAAAGAAATATGTTGAGAGTCCTTTCAGAGCTCTGTAAGGAATCTGGGCTGGCTATGAATGCCCGCTTTATGCAGCGCTGTTTTGAAGTAGGAGTGAGTCACTAAAAAACAATTTATGCGCTCTCCATGTTCAACTTTGACTTTATTAAGAAAAAGAGAACGAAAACAAACACAATTCCATTCACTGCCGAAATACACATTGATCCTTTAATCCTCAGGGAATCATTGCAAACTGCTTCCTCCTTGAAAGAATCGCTGTATTGACGCAACATTTAATTGTGCAATTACACACACGCATTTTTTTCCTGGGCTTTGCAGAGCAGGGCTCTGTGGCTGGAATGCTAATCAGAAAGCGATGGATACCATCTTGTGGCACACACAGCCTGAACACAGACTCCTATCTGGCAGCAACCCCTCGTGGGTCTGTCCCAGTCATTTCAGGCAGGAAACCAAAGATGGGAATCACAGCCCAGCAAGGTCAGAGTAAGAACTGGAATTTGAGCTGGAGCCCAAAACTGTATCCCATATTGGTTTGTTGCAGCCTTCCTTGGTGGAAGCAAGAGACTCTGGTGCACATCGCTCCTCAGTGCTATCTGGAGGCTGTGGGTAGCAGGTATCAGCGGGGACTCTGTTCAAATGCCCTCATCTGTGAGCTGAAAATATGAGCTGACTGCAAATGCCTGGTCAGTCGCTTCCCTGCTGCTCCTGTGCCACTGCCTGATCTCTGCATGGTGCCCTGATGGGAGCGGGTTGCGAAGTAACATTGAGCCTGCCCTCGCTTCACCCCCTCCCGGGAGGTGTGGTGCACATGGGGATTGACAGTTGCAAGTAAATGCAGAGGCTGAGTAAGCATGAGATGGGAAGAAATGCAACTGTCTTCCAGCTTTGCTCTGAATGCTGATATTTTCTCTGGGTTTAATCTGTTTACCGTGACATTACTATTAATGGTTTCATCATCAGTTCTGCTTTCCCACCAGCATTAAAGATAAGAGTTTCCAGATGGGCAGTCATAGTTGTCAGCCACTTGCCCATTATCCATGGCCACAGGCTATCTAGTGAGCCTTGTACCTTGCCTCAGGTGTGCCTTGGGCCAGCCATCCTGCTTTGAAACCCTTTAAAACTCTTTTAAGGGATGCTTTTAGTGTACCCACCACACCTGCATAATGTCTGCAGGAAAATGAAAAGGAGAAGCATTTGTTATATCATTAAGCAGTGTTTAGTGGATGTTATGGGTTCCTAGCATCCAGGTCACTCTGTTCATGTTTTCTTCTTATTTCCCTGTCCAGACAAACTGGACTGCTTTAAGTCCAGACAAAACGCAGCTGCTTCTGTTGGCAAAAACTAATCCTGTCCCGAGCTCAAGTGTTTGTTCCCTGCAGCCAATTGCTTTGCACCCTGTTGGCAGCAGCACCTCAGGGCACATCAGCCCTATGCAGGACAGTGCAATGTGTTTTGTTCCTCCCTTTCAGGGCAAGGCTGGAAACACAAGAAGAGCAGGCAGCTGTGGCTTTGGCTGGCAACCTGAGAGGAGCTCTGCTAGCAGAAAACCCAAGGGGAGAGCAAGGAAGGCTGCTGGTGAAAGTCAGTGAGGGACTCTCTCCAGATGCAAGAGAAGCAAAGGAATTACAAGTAACATTCTGAAGTATGCAGATAAAGTTACTCGAGTTATTTTGATCATAAAGCCCGGGACAGTAAAGGCTCTTAACCTCCATTAATCAGCAAGAAGCCGGAAGAGGCCACACAATGATCTCAGCTGCTGAAGCTGCTGCGCCCTTTCGTTCCCTTTAATTTAACTGTATTAGTCCTGCCTGTGTCCTTTGTTCTTCCGCCCTGCTCAGGAAATCTGCTGCTGGTTTTGGGAGGGCTTCTTCTGGGTCCACATGGCTGGTTTGTAGACAGCCAGGAGGGACAAGAGGGAGGGCAGGAAGGGGAAGAGGATGGGAAAAGGTCCCACGGGAGCAACCTGCTTCACCTGCCTCATTTGTCTTAATAGTGCCACCATGTCCCTTCCAGTGAAACTTCCTCCTGAGAAGTCAAACAGGCAAAATTGAATGCAGGACACCCACTGGTATCAGCAGAGATGAGATTTCATGCTTAAATTTCACATCTCCCCAAGTCCCAAAGAAATCCTCACAGGGTTTTGGAGGTGATGATGGGTCAGGAAAGCTGCCCTGTGCTGCCATTGTGTAAAACAGTTGCCTTGCACTGTAGGAGAGGAAGGATGTGTCCCACTGAGGGGTGGCACAGGAGACATCATTGTGTGTAATTCATGGGTTTCAGAAAAAATGACCTGCTGTGTTGATAGGGCATTTTTATGACCCTTGGATTCACTTCATCTTTCTTAAACAAGCAAATGTAAGAGGTGGTTTCCTGGACACAGATGCATTATGTCCAACTCCAGATCTCATCCCTGCTGAAGGATGAGATAGTGGAGCAGCTGACCCAGACTGTACCTTCATCACCATTCCATCAAGGAATGATAACACTTAATAGGTGGGAAAAGATGAAGCACTTAGAGAAAGCTGTGGTTAGAAAAAGGGATTTTCAGATGATTTTGAACGCTTCAGTCTTGTCTGGGAAACATAATTTTGAGCTATATTGTTTTACTGGATTTCTCTGACTTCAGAGTTCAGCTGTACAAAATGCCACAAATCCATTAAGGCAAGCCCAGGTTTTCCGAAATATGTAAAATTTCAAGGTTCTCCTCTCTCCTGCAGAGCAATGAATTATCAGTCATATGTTTGCAGTGAAGTAGGGCATCATTTGCTTACTAGTTTTATAGGGGGATCCTTCCTTCATTGCTTGCTATAATTCTTCTTGGATCTGAAGAGTAAAACATATTTATGCTGGTATGTGGGATTCTGGAAAAACTCAGGAAAAAGAAGGACTGGAAAGGAAGTTTCTCTGTCCACTGAAAATTTTTGCATTGTGTTTTTTCTATGTCAGAATGAAAGCTTGAAATACAGAAACCTCAAAAAACTTTAGGCCAGCTGCAGCTACTGGTTTTGACTATTTTATCCTTTCTACATTGTTAGTAAATTTATTTTATGTTGCAGTGCAAAGTGGAAATTCCAGATTTCTTGGATAAAAATTTGGGTCCACAAAGTTGGTTTCAGTAGTTTGGGAACTGTTTGGCAGATAATTTTAAATCAAAAAGTGGCAATCTGCTGCACTAAAAATAAAAAATAATGATTCAGTAAATGACTAATTTTGTGGTCCGGGGTAATTAGCAGAACAGCTTGGTGGAAGGCAGCAGGTCTAAATTACTGCACTAAGTCCATTTGCAGGGAGATATTATCTGACTTTGTTGTTATTAATAGTAATTAATGAGAATTAAAATTTTGCCACTGCTATTAGCAGGAATACATGTGTGTATATATATGTATTTGCTCTTTGATGCTTTTCTTGGTTGTTTGCATCTCAACCCTTGACTGTCTTGCTCTGGGACTTTAATAATACTTCAGAAATTATTTAGACCGCACCTTTGTCTTGCATAGAGGAAACTTGAGGCTTTTACAATTAGCGCTGCTGGTTATTCCATGCAAAACGTATGCCATGGTCTGACAGGGAAAGCAGTGGTAAAAAGTGAGGCAAGAAGCAGTCCTTTATCAGCAGGCTCCCAGAGAGCATCAGTCAGCTCCTCTTTGCATCTTGGTTTTGCAGCACAGGTTGCCGGGGATGCAGGGATGGTGTGGTCGCCTCCGAGTTTGCACAGACTCACACTGCTCCAAAGCTTCTCTGCCAGAATCCAGGCATTATTTTGCTAAAGTCCAAGGTGTTTAAATTTCAATGCCCCAATACACCATGATGGGCACTTAGTGTCATGTCGCACGATGACACAGCCTGTGGTGTCTCTAAAACCTGCATCTAACAGTAGGCTTTAAGCATGGGTTTTATGAAACCCACAGTTTCACAGTTAACCCACAGTTAACACAGTTCCCATGACAAGGAAGACTTTTAATAAGCTGGTTTAGTAGATAATTGCTCTCTGTGTTAAAAACAAAACACGCTCCTCCCTTTGTTTCCAGCTCATCTCTCCTGAGTTTCAATCTTCCAGCCCTGGACTTCACTCCACCTGTGTTTGTCAGAGTTGAAGCCCTTGAGACTCTGAAAGCTTCCCACGTGCCCTTAAAGACTGAGAGGAGTAATTTCCTAATCTTCTAAGAGGACAGTGTTAATTGAGGACTTACTGACCCTACTGACTTTGAGTCAATGGTTTTCATTTGGGGTTTTTTTTACATAAGTTGTAATTGTTCCTTTTTATCATTGTACAGCTACTGTTAATAATTGCTGTTCACTGTGTCTACATCTAAGGATGTCATCCCAGTTCTGTTAAACATCCATCATTTGGCACTCTGATGGACAGCTGAAGGCTATTGATTTGGAGAAAAATAGGTGCATCAATCAAAGTGCTGTTTATTCACCTCCTCAGAAGGTTTTATAAATTGTGTTTGTTCTCCTTAGCAGCTCCTTTTCAAGTGGTTTTGTATCTCCATGGTTTCAGGTCTGGTTGTAGGTGGGGCTGTATTCTACCATCCTTAATCATCGTGAGTACTTTCTTCACTTTCCTTGACTTCATTTGATTTTGCTGACAAATTTCAAAGAGTGAGATGATACTTAGATGAATGAAATGTGGGATTAGATGTAACTCAATGAGCAGATGCTGTGCTTTCCATGGGAAGATTTCTAAGCTTCATTAAATGAAGATGGACTGTTTTCCCCTGACACTTACAGGTTTAAAAACATTGTATTTTACCCTGTTATTAATACAAATGATAAGCTATCTTGATGGCAAATACCCATCTTTTGGTGAAATTTTGAACTGTGGTCATACTCAAAGCCTCCATGAAAGGATGTGAGCTCTTTTATAACCTTACGTGCTGTGACTTCAAGGGGATTGTTCCTCATCCAAATGCCAAAGCCTTTGCAGGATGGAGGTATAAATGTCTTTTTTATGATACTTATCCACTTAACCTGCATTTTTTCTGTTTGCAGCATTTTTGTTCCTACATATGTTGGGCTGGTGGGAAATCTCATAAATACCATGATAGCAATGGTTTGGATCCCTTTGCAGGATAAAACAAAGTCAGACCATCATGTGACAGAGCACAGTAAGTATTTAATGTTTCTGAGAAATAGTACTTGAATAGTGGCAATGAACCTGAACAGACAATCTCAAGAGTTCCTTGCTTCCTGCCTCTAACCTCTATAAATAGAGTATTAATCAATATGTCATCTTCTGTAGGCACATCAGAGTCTGGCAGCATGTTTAGCATCAGAGAAATCCTACGCCTGATGAAATTTCCAGGAGTAATGGAAGTTTTCATAATCAAGGTCTTTGCTGGGCTTCCCATAGGTAAATCTCACCCATTAGCCATGATTGCTGATGTATTTAAAATAAGATGACACACACTGTGTGGCTTGTCTCAGGTTACTGAAAGCACAATACATTAGGCCACAGAGCAGTGAGGATGAAGCTTCTGACTTGATGCTGGGTGCTTTCAAATGCTCTGAGCTACATAGGGTCAAAACCCTGTGACTTAATGTAAAACAGACCACTTGTCACAGGCTGCTTCTGTGGCTGTTGGCAAATCACTTAATCTCTCTATTCCATCAGCCCTGGCTGTAAATGTTTTTCCTCTTGCCTGTCATTTCTATTTAGGCGGTAACCGCTTCATGTGTACGCTGCCAGAAACACTGAGATCCTTCCTAATTTTACTTAGTGATTTTAAGGGGTATATGTATCCTAACTTTTTTCCCCAACAAGTAAAAATGATTGCTGGATGAGAGGCTGTGGCTGCTCTATCGGCTGCATGCAGGGGAGCCACAGCACATTTCTTCTCCTGCATGTTGATGCTGGTGCTTGTTCTTTGTGTATTCTGCTTGGGTTTTTTTGTCATAGAACCTGCTGCTACCTCAAATCCATCCCAAACCTGCCTGTTTCCCTGCTCCCTTGGAGTTACTTGCTGTCCTGGCATGGTCAATGTCTCCTGATCGGCTGGGTCATACATATCCTTGGCCACAATTTAACAAACTAAGGCACTTCCCTTCCAAACAGGGATCCTGAGAGAGGATTTAGGCACCTTAGCTTTTCTATTTTGTATCTTTTTCCAATTTACCTGTGTCTGAAAAAGCCCTTAAAGGGCCTTAAAGGCAAATTCCTATTTGTAAACTGTAAATTCAGTTTACAAATGAAAGTAGATTTGGCCATGGAGTGTGGCTGAATGTGAAGGGGTTGGCATTTCTGGGCTCAGTCAGGTGCAGCTGTTATTTTTTGCTAAGTCACTGGGGGAACAAGTCCAACTGGAGCTGTAGAAGAATATTCAGGGGAAGTAAAGGATTTCTTTGTTGTTTTTTTTTTCTTTATGTCTATAGTTGGCACTGGCTGAGGTCAGTAATACCAGCTGGTCCTACCCCCACCACTGCAGGCAGGCTACAGTCTCCATAGACTGCTGTCTTGCCCACAGTAGTGTGATTTTTTGCTTCTTAGGAAATGAAACTCTTAAAACTGTATTTTAAACAGTGTTTATAAAATGGCAGTATTTCACAGGAAGAGACAGTTGAGTGATGTTTTAAGAGGGTTATATTTGCTCATTCTGGCTCATTTCTCAGTTTAAAGTAACATTCATATTTCTGTTTAAAAATGCCTGAGACTTCATCCATACACAATCTGCACGGTGATTTCCTGTGCACTTTTCTTTCTCCTAGGGCCGGGTGAGTTGCACTTTGTTTTAGTCATCCCTGCTGAAATGGAAGTTTCTCGCTGTTACAGAGGATATTCTCTTCCCGTGCACAGCAAAAGCACACACTGGAGCGAAATAAACATCTCCTGCCCAAAAGTGCAAGGGAACTTCTAGGCAAAGAGGGTGGAGGTGGTGAAGCTGAGACTGAAGGCAGGATGTGGGCTAATAGTGTGGCTGAAATGGCTGGAAGTATTTCCACAAGAGTAGCAATGGGATCCCTTGAAGCATGCCTGCAATTATAGCACTTGTGCTACAGCAAGGAGTGATTAAAATCCTCATGACTTGACTTTGCAGGTCTCTCTGCCCTTCAGGTGACTGACCATACAATGGCAGCTGAAAGGGGATTTGGCCATCACCTACTCCCCTGCAGGTCACAGCGGGAGGCTGAAGCTCCTCATGAGCTCATTTACCTTTCATCTCCAGGCTGCAACTGTATAATTAATTAGATCACCCAAATTACAGACCGATCTCTATTTACTTTGTAAACAAGTTTGTGATATACACAGAAGAAAATCTCCTCTTCCTTGCAGATCTCATTGTTGTCTAAAATTAGCCTGTTTGAGACCAAAAGAGCCTCCCCGGGAAGGCTGTAGGGCTGGGAACCTCCTCCTTGGGTTGCATAAAAGCAGAGACGCGGGCTCTGTGCCCCTTGCAGGAGGGTAGCTGCCAGGGGATGGAGCAGACAGCTCCAGCATGGATGAGTATGTTCTCAGCTGACCTGGGAAAAATGAGCCTTGGTGCATTGCGGTAGATAAGAGACAGAAAAGAAAACACTAGAATAAAAATGTCAAACATATCTCTTAGTGATCAGAAATTGCCAGAGCCTTGAAAATACTCATAAATAGCTGCTTGTCTGAATCATTGTCTGCCTCATCCCTTTGGAAAACCTGGTTTTAACATGAAAGAAGGTGCTTTAGCACCTGAGCCCTATTTTTAAAAAACATTTCTTTCACATGTGGAACAGGATTTTGCAGCGAGCCTTAGGGCTTGGCATCCCCTCGCCTTTGCAGTCCAGCAAAGGAGGGCTGAGACGGGCTCCCACAGGCCACACTCACCTTCTCATGCCAGCTCTTCTTCAGGTGTGGGTTGCTGAGCTGCCCCCCAAAGCACAGGCTGCTTTAAGAGATGTCATGTCGCCTTTTTTTTGAAAACATAGTTTGCACTCCTGTGGCTCCTTGGTACTTTTCCTTGTCTTTACTGCACCCTGCAAATCATTTTCCTGCCTTCTGCTGTGTAACCCTAGTTACTCAGGTTTTCCAAGGAGTTTACCCCTTATTTAGACCCCCTCAAAAAAAGATGAGGTTTCTAAGGATATTTTTTGCCAGTTTCCTTTTTTTTTTTTTCGTGGTTGAAAACCTGAGCCTCACAGTGTGGATTGAGGCTTATTGGGATCTTAACAATGTTTATAAGTATCTAAAGGGTGGGTGTCAAGAAGATGGGGCAAGACTCTTGTCAGTGTTTCCCAGTAACCGGACAAAGGACAATGGGCACAAACTGGTACCCAGGAAGTTCCACCTGAACATAAGGAAAAAATTCTTTGCTTAGAAGGTGCCAGAGGACCAGGCTGCCCAGAGAGGTTTGGAGTCTTCTTCAGGACCAGGCTGCCCAGAGAGGTTTGGAGTCTTCTTCTCTGGAGAGATTCCAAACCCACCTGGACAACCTTATCTGGGTGACCTTGGATGATATCTCCAGAGATCCCTTCCAGCCACTACCATTCTGTGATTCTGTGATTATGTGAGCAGCTCCTGCATGGGCTTTCAGTGTCTCCAGAAGAGCCTGAGGATGTGCCAGCCTGGCAAGCCCACCCCAAGGTGGGTTCATTACTCCTGAGACTGCACTCAACTAACCTGCAGCCCACCCAGATGGGACCTGCTGAGATCTTTGTAAGAAACACTTGTTCCAATGAGCATAAAATCTTTTGAGTTCAATCTGGGATTCTCCCTGTGGGTTTCACCAAAAAATGTGTTGCCAGTGGGAGACACCTCCTTAGTTACTGAAAGAAGGGAAGGCAAGGAGGTTTCCCTTGGCCAGGTAGCTTTAAGTGACCTGCAGGCATAGGGGGAGACACCTATCTAAAGAAGAGACCTTTGCATCTCCAGGGGATCTGTACATTGTATAATGCTAATTAAAGAGCACAGCCTATCCCTTTGCTCCAAAAAAAATGAGCTTGTTTGGAAGAGAAATGTTCAGATCTGCCTTATCTCAATGAAGGACTTCAAAGGGGAGAGGATCTGTAGAATCTGACACATGGTACAAGTAAGAAGCATCAGGAAGGTCGAGCTCCTCCTAGGTGGTACCTGCAGCAGGGTAGCAGGATGAAGAGTGAGCGCCCGTTTCAATCTAATCTTCCTGTGAGTGAAAGAGTGTGGTTTTTCTTTCATTTCTTCATGTGTGCCTTTTATAAACATGTGCAACTCTGTTGCCTGGTTTGGATGTTGTGAGTAAATATTGTTATTTGCATGTTACCTTAAACTGGCTTGAGCTAAGAGTGGTTTCAAAGTAAGGATAACAACAAGGTGCTCTCCACGGGAGGGGTGTGGTAAAGCCATAAATCTTCATGAACCCCAGCTTCCTGGCACCTTCCTCAAATACCCAGGAGTAGCAGAGCAGGGCGTCCTTCCTGCCCCCCCATCCCTCTCCCCAATGTCATGGGGCCAGCTGGGGTGCAGCTATCCCCATTAAAGCTATCCCATGGAAGAGATGTCTCCACTGGGGTTCGGGAAGGCTTTGTGGCAGGTCCTGGGGTGGGAGGATGATGATCCCTCCAGGCAAAGGCTTGTGTGCTTGGAGGGAGGTCTTCATTGCTGCAGGTGCTCTACTGGTAGCGGCATTGTTGGGCTGCTGGATGCAGTGGAGTTCTACTGGTTTGTTAGGGTCCGGGTCATCCACAGCATTTTTGTCAGCAATTTGGGATCACTCTCCTCACATTCCTGGGAAATGCCAGCAAATCCTTCCCATGCCACAGGGTTAGTGATTCCCTTTGCCAGGCTACGAGCTGACTTCTCAGTCCTCACCCCGTGCCCCCTGGGCTCTGTTTTCTTCAGGAAGGAG
The DNA here is from genome assembly GCA_033439905.1 of Ceryle rudis. Lineage (NCBI taxonomy): Eukaryota > Metazoa > Chordata > Aves > Coraciiformes > Cerylidae > Ceryle > Ceryle rudis. The sequence goes on along the minus strand of JAAGNO010013550.1, from coordinate 60,898 downwards.
AGGACTGCAGCTCCCTATTTATCCATTCTTTGTACCTCAGAGGAGCCTACAATGAAGGGCAGGACCCCTAAAGTTCATCTGCTTGCTTCTCTCTCCAGTGGGATCAGTGCTCTCTGACAGGCACGTTTTGGGGCTGTTCACATGCAGAGAGCCCAAATTTTCTCCTGTCTTGGTCCATCTGAAGTGCACAAGACAGAAAGGGAGGCAGCAGCATCCTAACCCATCACACTCCTTGAGAGAAATGCTTTGTCATAATGCTTTTAATTTGGTGGCCCTGCGTATGATGGGAGCATATGTTCGCATGTCTCTGTGTATATTTGGCAGTGGGGGAAACACACGCTGTTGTATTTTGATGTCAGACTCAGTGGGCATTTTCTGTTACACTTTCCAGAAATTGCCTTAATTGTAAAAGCAGCCACAGCCTGTGCTGTTCCTGTCCATACTTTCCTGGCCACTTGTGTCGACACCGCTATCGGTCCACGCAGGAGATATTTGATGTGCTACCGACGTCATTGCCAAGCTGTGCAGGGAAACAGCTGTATTTAGTCTGATGTCACTGAGTTCCCCATGGTGAAAATCTAGAGTCAGGCAAAATTGGCAAGGAGTCCAATCAGATTATTTTTATGGTTACAGTCTTGTCTGAACAAATGTTTTCTTGCTGTCTCAATGGTTAGTCTGGCTTTGGTGATACAAATATTTACCAGTTTATAATAAACAGCTGAATCTACAACCTACATAGTCACATTACTTAAAGATGAAAGTAAGGGGGTTAAAAGTTAACATTTAAAGTTTAAATTACTACACTGACTTTGAATAGGATTTTGCTCGTGTTTATATCCAGCCCCAGCAACCCCAGGGAAAGCTACTGACTCATGCTGGGGGTGACTGGGAGCAGGGTCTGGGGCACTATATACAGTGCCAGTATATTGATATATGCTTTTCATTAACCCTCTCCCTAGGTTTGTTCCTGATAATGTTTTCCATCATCTCTATGGATTTCTTTGGCTTGGAAGCAGTGGAGTCTGGATACCTGATGTCATATTTTGGTGTCCTCCAAATGGTAAGTGAAATGGAAGTCCTCTTCTTGTCACACCACTGTTTAATTTGCTAATGACTTGACATACACTTTTCCAAATCCAGGTGTAATACTGACAGACAAATCCTCACTCTGCCATGCAGGATGTGGCTTCAAAAAAACAGAAGCGACTCCAAATTTATTCTGTTCCCTGGAATGAGAAGAAACCTGATCAAGGAGTGTCCTGAAAGCTTTCTTCCCCTTTGTCCCTCTTTACAAATCTTTAATCTGTGGAGCTAAAATTTCCTTGGACTGACATGTTGTCCCCATTTTCGTAACAGAACTTACATTGAAGCTAAAGCACCTCGACTAAGGTTTTCCCTAGTGCAGGTTAGCTAATTTACGTTTACTTAGTAGCATGCTGCAAATTTATGTAAGCAGCTGATTTTACTGCTGTTTTGACAGATCCCTTCAGTGTAAAGGAAGGACTTGTTTCTGCTGCATGGAAACAAGCACAACAAGCTTGTACTTTCCAAAAAGAAAAAAGAAAAAAAAAAAGAAAAAAAAAACCCCACAACAAAACCAAAACAAACCACAAACAAAAAGGTGGGCAATGGAACCTGCAAAAATGGGTAAAAGGCAAAAGTCAGCTGAATTAGTCAGTAGCAGAGACAAAAAAAATGTGTTGTATTATAGCAGAATGTCCCTTTTGGAGGAAGAGGCTACTAACTTTGCAGAGAGAGCAACAGATGTTTCTAAGCAAGCCTCAAGGTAGGAATGCAAGTTAAGCAATATCCTGAAGGAGGGTGGTCTTGTTATTAAATCCGCCTTAATTTCCTGGGCATTGCCGCAGAGTTCCTGTGGGATCTGGAGGAGCTTCTCATCTGGGAAATGGCAGCTTTAGGCCCCTTCCTTGTGATTTGGATTTGGCATGGTGTTGCCAGTCACTTGGGCCAGATTTGATCTCACCAAATCTCGACATCTTGGTAGAGCAGCTGAGGAACGTGATCCTACATCAGCAAGTGGAGTCTGAAGAGTAAACTGGCTGGAGCTGAGGAGCTGGTGCCTTTGCCTTATCTGTTCTGGGAGGGTGGCTTTGAACCAGCTGTCTCTCAGTCCTGTGAGATCAACATCTTCTGCCAGCTGGATGCCCTCTCCCATCCAGCCTCATTGCAAAGAAAACCAATTTGCTGTTTCACAGCATGGGAACAGCGTGACAAGTGGTGTGATCAGCATCTGCTTTCCAAAACATGCTTCTGGCCCAAACTCATGGCTAACAGAGGCTTTCCCTACACTAGCCTTTGTGTTCTCCCTCCTGGACTGGCATCTGTACAAAGCACTCAGGTTCTAGAGGGGCTGAGACACCTCCTGATATCTTCTTCCCCCTTTGAATGTAGGGGAACTCCCCAACATCTGTGCTCTTAACTTAGATGTATCAGTTAAATCCCAGTTATATATGAAACCGAATCTGGGGTTGCAGCACAGCTGTGGTGTGCTTGTTTCAAGCCGGGTAATGTAGGCAGCAATAGCACTCGTACAGCCAGGGCAGGGGTGGCTTCCTGTTTGTAGATGGAGCTTCGGTGTTGCTGTTAGATCTGGGATATCTGTCTTCAGAATGCTGCTGTTATGTCTGGGATATCTGTCTCTCTTCACTGCTATTGTTTCCAAGGTTAGCTTGGTTGAAACTACTGTAGATAAAGTTCCCTGTGCTGCTGTGCTGGTGCATATAGATACAGCCCTGGAAGATACAGGTATTACAGCATTCACTCTGCTCCTGAATGAGTAATTAAATGTCAGTGCTAACCAGGGACCTGACCCTTCCCACAGTCACAGGGTTTCATCCCACAGAGACCAATCATGCTGATGACCACGCTCTAACCCATCAGTGGCCTGCAGACTCAGTGGCAATATCAGCTTTGCTTTGCCTTGGGACATTTTAACACAGAAACTAGCTTTTGTCAGCAGGCGCTTTTCTTTCATCGGTCCATGTTGCTATGCATGTTCTACAGCACATGACCCTGGACAGCAGAAATACAGGAGTGAAGTGGTCATAGGGTACAGCTTCTCTTCATCATGATGGTGCCATTGGGGTTTGCTGTCAGAACACTGAAGAGGGAAAAAATTACTTTTTTTTTTTTTTTTTAAGCTCAGGACACCTGATTCAAAACCATTTCACCCAAGAGCTTGCAAAGCATTGCTTTCTAATTTGTCACTTGGTCTTTCCACTTTGACACTGGCAATTCCAAGCTCTGCTCTGGTTTTTGCAGGACCAGATCCTCAACCAGTCCAAACAATGCTCTCACCCATCTGGCTTTTAAATTATTGTAAAACGTTAGGATTTGTCTCTTTACTTTCAGATCAGGTCTCTGGCTAGAACCACCTGAAGATACCTCTTGCAGATAGTGAGTGGGTTCATGTTTACTGCTGCTTTCTGATGGGAGTTCTCCAGTGGAAGATGTAGGCGGGGAGGCAGCATGTGCCAGCTCTGCTGTGCCGAGCCTCAGAGCTGCTTGTGTTCCTTCATGGTGCCTAAGCTGGCATTTCAGATGCATTTGTTTCTGCTGTACAGTGAATTGATACTACTGGAGATATAAATGCAGATTAAAGTGCAAGCATATTCTGCCAGTCTGGATGGGTGAATGGTGATTAGTATCTGCTGACTGGCTTCCTCACTTCACTGAGTAAATTATAGCTTTATTCATAAGGAATATAATGTCCTTTTCAATTAATTTCATTAACCAGATCCTCAGCTTTGATTTCTAATTCCTTAGTTTGCCTTTCCATAAAGCATTGTGAGGGTTTTCCCATTTTCCTGGACCTGCTCTGAGGCCTCCTGCTAGAGGAAACATATCCTCCCCAATTTGAATCTCTCCCTGGACCTCAAAATGGGTTGCGTTTAAGGACTTTTATAGATGGGAACAGATGTCACAGAAATGAAGGGGGAAATAAGAACCAAACCATGTCCTGTTTAATCCTCCCTGTGGACACCGAACGCAGCGCACCTGGGTGGTTGCGCAGTACGGCCAGCTGATGCACCCAGCGCCGTGTCCCAGGGGCTCACCTACTCCCAGCACACGTTGGTTGCGTGCACTGAACAGCTTCAAAGATGCACAGGGAACAACACAGCAAGGCTTGGCTGAGCCCTTTGCTCATTTTTTCCCCAAAAGCCATATGCTGACAAAAGCATTCACTGGTCTGACAATTTCTGGCAACTTTTAGTAATTTTCTTTGTGTTTTTCTAATAATATCTCAAAACAAACATCTTCCTTTTGCACAGAGGTGATGTTGCAGCCCCCTTTCCCAGATGACTCAAATAGTAATGGTTTCTTCCTGCTTTCCTTCCCCCCCCCAGGGTATTATGCTCCAATTGCTTAACCAGATTTTTCAGCTTCTCAGCCTCATTTAACCTACTGTGGTGAGAAGCAGCCAATGTACTGTAAACATGTCTGTTTCTCACCATTCCTCCCATTCAAGCCAGCTGCAGAGCACCTAGAGAGGAGATTTTGAATGGCTTTGGGTCAATCCACCTAATTTTAAGTAGGCAGCTTAAGTACTTTGTTATGTGTATCTCAACCAGCACTTTGCATGAGGAGATCAGCACAGAAACACTGACCCCATGGGAGGTGAGGCATTTGCCACCTTTGCAGATGAAGGATGCTAGTTAGCCACCTCACTAATTCAGGGGAGCTCCAAAGCTCCTCAGCCTCATCTCTTCATGCTTGGTCCCATCCTGTCACTTTATGACCCCACCAGATCCCAACATTTGTTAGGGTGCCCCATGCCCAGCCTTAGAGGATCCCTGTGGGTTTAGAAAGTGGATTCAGGGATGGTTTTTGGAGCCTGGGAGCCTCATGGGCTTTGGCTGACCACTCCTCAGAACACCTCTCTTGGTTGCTCCCTTGCTGAGCATCATCTCTATCCATATGGGAACAGTTCATGGCACTTGCTCCCAGTGAAGTAGCTCAGCTGGTGCTGGATTTTGTCCTCACAAGGCCATGCATGTAGCACCAATGACCCCAGTTCATGGCATGGGGCATCCTCAGCACCCTCTTCCCTTTGCCAAATTGGCTGCCCTTGGCATGGTCACCCTTCAGCCCAGCAGTGGTGGTACATCTTCTTGCTGCCACTTGTGCCCCTGCACAGAGGGATGGAGGTTGCCTTGCTGCTGCTCCCAGCCTGTCTCATGGAGACCTGAGCCCAGAGTAACACATCTGCTGATGCTTTGTTGTAAAAGTTCACGTGCGAGTAGCTGTCCATTGGGAAAGGGGGCTTCCCAGCTCTCTGGATGAAGCACTGGCACAGGAGCTGGTGACAGTTCTTGTGGTTAGGCAAAGAGCATCATCTGTTAAGCAGAGGATCTTGGAAAGTGTGGGACAGGCTTAAGCACAGGGAGGGTGGGAGGGGGGCTCACTTCTGGGTCGGGACGGAGCCAGGTGAGGGCAGAGAAGGGTGTGTGGGAAAGGTGGGTCTCCAGAGCACTGGGATGAAGAGCTGTCTGGTGAGGAAAGTTGTTGCTTAGAAAATGTAGTATAACAGAGGTTGGAGTGGGCTGATGGGGAAGTGAAAATAGCAAGGGGGGGGTGTGATTGGAGCAGTCCAGGGCTCTGCAATGATACTTGAAGCATCCTGATAGTGTGGGGCTGTCTGATGACCTGGGACTGTGCCAGTGTAAGTTGAAGAGGAGGAGTCATGTGGGAGATACGGAAATGAGGAGGTGAAGGCAGACAGTGGGAGGGGTACCTCTGTGCCACGCATCTTGCATTGCAGAGATTCCCTTGCTCATGATACGTTTGAAGCATCTTTATCTGATTGCTAGTGGGTCTCCAGGCAAGAGTTGTGAGAGCCTGTCAGGGACACAATCCCTCTCTCCTCTAGGGCTGGGTTTCCGAAGTCCTCTCATCTCAGAAGCCATGCGAAGAAAATTTCCCTCCTGAATGCCTGGGAGAGTGAGATGCTGTTCAATCTCCCTCCAGAGAATAATTCATTTCATAATAATTTACAACTATTAACTTTGCATAATGGGCAGAAGCGGGCCTAGGCTCTGGGGTTTTTTTTGACTTGTGAGTACAATAGCATGGAGAACTTCCAGGTGTAGTATTAGCCTTGGAAAATGCTGCCAGAGGATTAGGCAAGTGAAATACCTGGAGTCCCTGGTTGGTATCTTAAGTCACATCTAGTGCTTAGATTTCAAACCACAAGAGGAGGTGGGGGAAGCTTTCCTTTAAGAACTTTTTCTCCAAAAAACCAAAGCAAAATGCTCCAAACAAAAACTCTGGGTGGGACAAAGGGGTAGATATTTATAACCCTGAGGATCAAGAAATCATAAGACATCTGCTCTATTTACTGTGTTTGAATTTGTATTGTTGTACAAACTCTACCTCTAGCTGTGCAGCTTCTGGAGGGACAAGTTGGTACGGAGTGATCCTGAAAAGATGAGAGAGATTCCTGGAGGAGAGATTTACATTGCGTATCATCTTATCACTAGTCTGTCCTTCTTGCTTTTTTTTTTTTTTTTTCTTCCCTTGCACAGCAAAAGAGATGATTAAAGAGCCAGGGATTTAATTACAGCCAGGTATGCCTAGGGGAAAAACCCACTCAGTGAAAGGACCTTGCAACAACAAACAGAAAGTTCTCCAGTTTCCTTGCTTTGAAGGATTTAAATCTGTGGAGGGGGCGGGTTGGAGGGGGAAAGAAAGCGATCGGGATGGAGTTTGCAAAACACACAGTCATCTTCCCCTGTTTGGCAAAATGCTGCCTTCAGCAGTTTGGTCCTCACTGTCAGCTCTCCTGCCAGTCCCACCACCCTCCTGCTCCTCTGCAAGACCTGAACTGCTTCTCAAGCGCTTTCTGGCATCGCCATGTCAGGAAAACAACTCCTTTTTCCCCCACCCAAGGTTTTGCATGACCTTCAGCCTGTGCAGAAAAGCCTCATGATCTCTGTTGCTGGTGCCCACCCGCGCGTCCCAGCCAGCACCACGCTCACCCTGGGAACTGCCAGCTGGGCATAGTTTCAAAGCCAAGAGAGATACGGGTCCGGTGCGTGGGAGGCTGCCTCTGATGTGAATCACGTTATCTGCACTAGGGATGGGGCCCTGCATCTTCTCTGCTAGGCTCTACCAGCTTATCTGGCCTGCTGCGCCTGCCTCTCCAACCTTCTCACGTCCTTTCCTTTCCAGGCTGTTGGGTGAAAAGGAATTTATTTTGTTGCTGGGCTCTGTCAAGCTTTCGATCGGTGCTGATGGAAGAATCTGTACAAACAGCCCTGTGTCCCCTGAGCACAGGGGACCAGTTGAGCATCTGAATCATAGAATACCAGGTTGGAAGGGAACTCAAGCATCATATGGTCCAACCTTTCTTGGGAAAAGCATGATCTAGATGAGATGGCCCAGCCCTCTGTCCAGCTGAATCTTAAAGGGGTCCGACTTCTGTGTGTCTCTAAATCTCCACCGATGTGGTTAGCTACATGTGGGTGCCAGTCCTGCTCAGCAGCGGCTCCATGGAGCAAGGCTAGTGCTTAACCATTCAAAAGTCTTCAAAAAACTACCACCTTAAGGTTTCTTCAAACAGTAACAGTCTTTTCTGTCCTTCAAGGGATTCTTGAAATTTGTTAATGTGGTTAACAATAAAATGGGTAATTGGCTCTTCTGAGCAAATAGGAGCCTCTGCCTTCTCAGAAATCAAATGCAGTGAGAGTGGAAGAAAGTCTTTTTCTATGTGATCAGTTGAACTAGTATAACAAATCCCCAGTTTGGTGAATCCAGCCTAACGACAAGGAGAGATTTGGCTGTTCTTATGCATTTCTTGAGAGACTTAATTTGCCTTTAGAGAAGGAAGAGATGGGAAAGAAAAAAACAAAAAAGATGAGTTGGTTTTTCCTGTGACATATGTACACAGCCACGGGCAGTGCCTGTTATTTCACTTGCAAACAATTTCCTCTCTCTTTTGTTTATTGATGACAGAAGGCATTCCAGACAGGTACACTGGCTCTTCCCCGACTTCAAAGGAGGTCAGGTTACAAAGGCAAGCACCAGCCAGGCAAAATGAAATGCAGGAGGGGAAGGCCCATTGCAGCTGATCTCAAGGGGAGGTTATGTGCAAGGGAAAAGCCCAGAGCATGCCAGAAGAAATAAAAATAAGGCTAAATCCCACTGCAGCATTGTCAGTGTCACCAGGGCTTGTCCATTGGAGCGGCAACAGCCAAGTCATTTGGGATGCCCCTGCAGCCCGCTGGCAATGGCAACGCAAGTCCAGACCCCTCCATGGGAGAGCACACAGGAACCACCTTTTGCTTCCTCCTTCCCAAATGTCCCTGTGCAGACAGCTGCTGCTCATGCAAACCCGGGGACTATGCACCCAGGAAAAGACTGCAGGCTGGAAGTAATGGGGTTTCAGGTCTAACTTCAGACTGGAAGTGACTGAAAACATTATCCAGCACCTAAATCAAAGTACTGTATTCAAAATCAAGGTGATGGGCCTTGCCTGCTTGGCGTTCATGGCTGGATCTGCAACAGCCATGCTGGGGAGGGAGTCAAGCAGACCAGACCAGATAACCAGCAGGGAGGCTGCCATCTGTATAACCCAAGGATGGCTGCTCAGCCCCGAAGGGAAAGCAAGTGACTTGAGATGATGCTTGCCCTTGGAAAAAGTCCCATCACTGAGTTGTTTGGTTCAGCAGTTGTGTTTTACCTTCAGGCTCGTACTGCCACAGTCCGAGTGATGGGAAAGCCGGTGCTGAATTCTAGCCTTGGCACAAGGACCATCCCTCTGCCCCGCTCGCCTGGGGACAGCCTGGTCTGCATATCTGAGCAGGTCCTGCCTGCTCAGAGCCTGACTTTGCTGCAGTGGTGCTTGTTCCTTGTGCTTAGGTGTTTGTGCATAGTGGCAGAGATTTTTTTGGGTATGCCACTCCCATGGCCATCAGACCAGGCTGCTCTGGGATGTTGCTGATGATATTCCCCAATGATCCAAGGAAGGGCAGGGACCGGGCTGTGCCTGCATAGTGTATCCTAATTACATGTGCCATTCAAGTCTGGGCAAATTAAGAAACATTTTCTTTCCTCCAGTGGCATAGGAGAGCTGAACTGAGATTCAGGTGATGCCACCACTGAGTCAAGCTGTGCCCTGTGACAGGACTCAGCCCCCATCCCATGTGACTCAGCACAGCCCCATCTGGGCCAAACCGGCAGGAGGGACTGGGAAGTTGCAAGAAGTTAATGATGATTCTTCATTTTAGGAGCGCTCAGTTTAATGAAGCATTACTCAGCAGCTTCTCCACCCACCCCCCAAGTAGGAGCTGCCAGGGCTGGTATCAGCCTCCTCCTGTGTCCGCAGCAGGGCTTTCAATCCCATCGCCCAAGCATCATGCCGCAGCAGGTCCGCTGGTGTCCCCAGAGCCACTTGCTGGGTCGCACAGCCCAGGAGTGACACAGAGGGCTTGTGCCACTGTCACACGGCAGCTGGGCACATATAAGCCCAGGTCTCAAGCCTTTCCTGAGTGTGAGGATGAGGACAAAAAGGAGGCAGGAAAAGCATTTGCTGGGAACCATGTCTGATTGGCACCATGTGCCCTCGTATCCAAAATCACTTGTGCTCTGAAACAAAGTGAAGGGTCGAATGTTCATGTTTTCTGTTAAGGTGTAAAGGTGTATCTTGTTGTAAATATATTCAATGTGTAGCTATTGCTCTTTCTGTCAACTTTATGCTCATACTTTTTCTTTTTTTTTTTTTTTAAAGTTCTTGTAATTAAATTACATTTTCTGGACTGCTTGTCATAGATTTACAGTTCCTTTCTTTTTAATAACTTTCTCATTTATCTTGCACTCGTTTCCTGTCAGCTGACTTTGGGTTTCACCCTTAGGACTAGCACAGCAAGGCTGAGCGTGACAAAGCGTCATTCCGGATCCAAGCAGAGCACCAAGGTTTTCTCCAGAATACACTGCCATTGAAATGAAGCCATCCTGCCAAACAAAGCCTTCTGAACTAGAGCTTTTCTTTCAAGTCAGAGGAGTTTTTGCTTGAATCAAACAAACCTTTCAAGGCAGTGAAAACTTGGTAGATTCCTATCTGTCCCTCCTCTAAAAGGCAGATAGTAAGGCTTCATTTTAACAGTGATCACTTCCAGCCTCTGTCCACTTGGGCCAGCATCACCTGAAGTATGGGAGATGCTGAACAGAGAAATAAAAGAGGGAATCTTTGCTCTACAAAGTGCTGGAAAAAACAAATGATTCCTGGGATTATATTTTTTGCTCCTCCTTCCCTCCCCCTCTCCCCCAGTTCTTATTTAAAAAATCTGTAAAACCAGTTCCTCATCCCTCATGTCTGTGCATACTGCTGGGGCTGGGTATTAGCATCTCTGTCATACTTGTTTCCTGCCTAAAAATGATGAACCACACAATTTTTATACTTACAGTTTAAAATAATGGCAAGGAGAGAAGGTACAGGAAAGGAGGTATTTTCCTCCTCTGCATAAAAACGTACAATTTTTCTTTGAAAGGACTGGCCAAGAATGAAGACCTTAATATTACCTGTATTTCACAAAACCTCACGAGTTAGAAAAATTCACTTGTATCTGCAAGTGTCTTTACGAAGTCTCAGTCACCACTGGTGTGTGGGCAGTGATGGCAAAGTCAGGCATGCACCCTGAGTAAAGATGTTCAGCTGATAGGATGCAAAATGCTTGAGACCATGTTTTCCAGCCATTCACCATGACAGCGAAGTCTCTTCTCCAAAAAAAAGCTAGGGAATAACCAATTATTTTGTCTTTCATTTGCTTGAAGCATTCCAGGAGTTCTCTTTTGAGCTTGTTTAAATTGTTATATACTGGGCTTAACAGTGCTCATGTGTTTCTTTTCCAGGTTATCCAGGGTCTGATCATTGGAAAACTCACCAACCACTGCACAGAGAGGACCTTGCTCAGGCTGAGCATTTTTGTCTTTGCTGGTGTGGGCGTAGGCATGGTAATGCTCATAGTGAAATCATTCATGGTACTTTTTAATAACGCATCAGCACAAGGTCCATGAGACCTGGCTGCGAGCCACTTTGTCTTTGAAATGCCACTGACAGCTTCACGGGGTGGTCCAGGGAGGGGGGAAGCTCTCTTTGGCCTCTGTGCAATCAGAGCCACTCTCAGCGTAAGCACCGTGCTAAATAATGATAAAAAGCCGCATGAGTAATAGTTACAGAGATTGAAAAAAAAATAATCTCACACAGAAACTTACTAAGTCCCTCCTGAGTCACTGGGTTTGCACAGGAATCCTGCCCTCGGTCTTGTCAGCGACTGCATTTCCTGAACTACCCAGAAAGTAAATGAAGATTATGGGGGGGAAATGACTGCTGTTGTACGGTGCTGCGAGACAGCAGAGGCTGTGTGCTCTTCTTCTGGGGCTTTATGTTTGCCTAATTCCCCCAAGGTGAGACTATCTGGGGAAGGAGGTAGTGAGGCAATAATTTCATTCCTCTGTTTAGGGCTAAGTGATGTTGCCCGTCGCTGGGTTTGTCTGCACGGGCGACAGCTTATACCAATCTCAAACGGTAATCGGAAAACCCAGTTGACGTAGGCAGCTCTGCCTGGTCATCATGTTTGTTCAGATAAGCCATGTTCAGGGAACCAGTAGCTCTGCCCAAGCCATGGGGACGGAGGAAGGGTGATCTCTGGTCCCAAAGGGCCCAAAGGACGGTTGAGCTGCGTCAGCCTTTTGACATTCCCTGCAGGATCTGGCCCAGAGCCTTGCTGCCAGGGCACTGGTGCTCCCGCCAGCATAGGTAGGATGGGTGCTGTTCCAACAGTCATGTCCCAGCCATAGGGTGGTCAGAGCCAAATCCTGGAGGGCGCTGACGCTTGTGGTTCCCAGCTACATGGATGAGATGAGGCACCTACACACTTTAGTTAATCTGAGGCTAAATTGTGTGTCTGAGATGAGTCTGGGAAGGGAGAATGGATGCGGATAAAGGGTTGGCTCTGCAGATGGGACTGTGGTCCCCTCTGGGATGCTGGGGCTCTCAAAGACACTGCCGTGTGTTTGAATGCTCAGGAAGGGTCCCTCCTGACTGGTGTCACATGGTTTTGGTTGGCATCCATGTGCCTCCTTAGCTTGGAACATTTTCACAGGGCTTGGTGCTTCTGAGCATGACCCAAGAAGGACTTTGAAGGTCTCGCCGTTATTTTTTGGTCATGGGTAGCAGCAATTAGGTGGCACCAAGGTGGAGTTGGAGACCTGAGCACCCCCAGCTGGGTGCAGGCCAGGGTGCTGCTAGTACCAGCTATGCATGCCACAGCCTCGTCCTGTGGGAATCAGGCAGAGGAGCAACATGGAGTAAACGGCTTTTGTACACTGAGGTCTCACTGAGAGGGAAGGCTGGAGACAGCTGGACATAGGAGAGAAAACCTCTCTGTCCATGGAGGGGCACACAGAGCAGCATGGCTTTCAGTGGCTAATGCCCCAGCACAGAGAGAGGAGCCAGGAAGAGGAATCGTCTTAGAGTTGGTAATTACACCAAGCCCACAGGGCTGTGGACATCCTGACAGCACAGGCCTGGGGACAAGGGTCAGCAGTGACTTCCCATGAGAACTATTCATAAGCAAATGCAGCTGCCATCCTCTTCGCCGGGGACGCCTTATTAAAAAGCGCTCTGTTGGAGCAGCTGCCGAGAAGACATCTGTTCCTGGGGTGGCTTTCTCTCTCGGTGGGGTTGAGCATCAGCACAGCAGCAGCCCTCAATGCAGGGCTTAGTTCCTGAAGCTTTTCTTCCTGCACAGCCGCCGGTGGAGGAGTATCCTGCCCACTGTGCCTTTGCTGCATCTGGCCTCCAAATGAAGCAGATCCCCTCCCAGGAGAGGGGGGAGCAAGGAGAAAGGCTAGCTGTTAATAAAAGACACGCTGATACCCATCTTCATATCGCCAGAGGTGGGCTGAAGCATTTTTGGGAGACTGGCACTGGCGGCCACAGACAAAGAGGCAGCAGTGCAGTTGGGAAGGGGCTGCAGGATGTTCCCAGCCATCGGCAGCTGGAGAAGGGAAGGGGTGGGCTGGGAGTTTGGTAATAACACCTGGAGGAGAGGAGCCGAGAGCCTGTGTCTGATCTGTAGATGCAAGCTGGGAGCGCGTGGGCAGGGGTGTAGGCGGTTGTGATGGGGAAGATTTTCTCTTTGTCTGAAGGCACAGCTGTGCCTCGTCCTGCCTTGCTGCCTGCGTCTCCCAGGCGTTCGCTTTTGGAGCCTGTCTGATGAAACCTCTTGTTCTGCCTCCGTCACCTGAAAAATGTCTTCAGATCTGCTCAGGTCAAAAAGGCTGTTACCTGCCCAGTGGCTGAGGAGCAGCAGAGGCTGGGCTATGCCTGGCTTGGTCCTTTACAAGTCCTGGGAGAGGGAGGAGCCATTTCCCCTGGTTTTCCTGGAGATACAGACCTGGCTCTTTTCTGCCCACTTGCTTCAGCCCATGAGGGAATTCATACAAAGCAGGGCCAGGGGTTAAAGCTATTTTTTTCTGATGAGCTCTGCAATGTTGTCCTGCAATGACATGTGCCCTACCAAGGAATTATTCTCCCTCTGTCTGAGTGTGTATGTACCAAATACCTGTTCCTCTGTCTGTTCTGTGGTTCCTTAATAAGAAGTGCCTAGATCTTAACCAAAACGTAGTCAAAGAGCCCCTCTGAGCAGAGAAACCTGGCTGTGTGTGACTCTAGAAGGGAATTATGAATAAGCCTCAATATTTCCAAGTCATTAGTAAGCAATGTCTCTGGGCTTCTCCATCTTCTGTAGCCAAGAGGCAGGGGACAGATCTTAGGAGAGAGAACCCTAGAGAATGAAACTTCTGGCTAAACCAGCAACAGAAATGTTTTCCAGCCGCAATAACACACCTTGAGACATGGGTGAGGGCAGGAGACTTGCAAGAAAGGGGAAATTTCCTTTTCATACCCCAGAGAAACCCATTTATTTGACCAGCAGGGCTTGTGAATGAGCTGAGAGCTGCTCTAGCCCCACGGCTCAGGGAGCCTCACCACTTTTGTTTCAGTATTAAACAGCTGGAGGGATGTCTCCGCTAAGAATATGTGCAATAACAAAATCATTACTCTCCCTAATTATGCTCACTAATGTGCACTTATGGCCAGGAGACCTATTCCAGATTACTGAATTTGGTGAATTTATTAGCAAGAAAGCAGCGGAACAGGATTAGAAATCCCAAAGGTAGGACGTTACATAATGCACCAAGCTCATTTATTTTGACAAGCTCAGTTTAGTTTTAATTATTTATGGTAATGAACTGAAATGCCTTCTCTAGGCTGTTTTGTATAAGTAATGGAAGCTTCCTGAAGTACACCACATGCATCTGCTGTTCAACATCTCCTTAGGAGTTGGACAAGAGACAGAAGACAGGGGGAAGGGTGCGGGGACGTCACTAATTCCCAGACACTAAAAATACCCCCAGCAGTGCCAGTGAACCGTGCTGTCAGATTGTAGGGTATCATTTGCTACTTGCTCCACATGCTTGGAATAATTCACTGCAGACAAATAGTTGGCTGTGGAAGACCCTGCAGTGGCCAGAGCCGCACCATCACCTATCAGTTGTGCTCCCACAATTTACTTGTCGTGGGCTTGACTCATTATGTTTTTCTAGGTTGTTTCTTGCCACAGAATCACTGCTTGTGGTCTCTAATGATCTGTGGTCTGTTGTGTCCTGTCCTTTAGGCCCTGATGAGGACCGTGTGGCACTACTGCATCGTTGTGGTGCCGATGGTGTTTGCCTTCAGCATGCTGGGCACCATCACTGACAGCATCCTCACCAAGGCTGTCCCATCCTCTGACACTGGTAAGGCTCATCCAAAAAGATCAGACTGGCCTTTTCTCATTTTTCAGTCCATTGGGAGCTTCTCAGCCCACACCACCACTATGAAGCACTGGGGCACATGCTTGGGAAATGCTCAGTTCCCCTGCAGATCTGACTTAGCAGTGGTGTGCAATGGGTGTCAGCAGAGTGGATGAGTAGGAACTGGTGGTGCTAATATGGGAAGAACTTAAAGAACACTGAGCAAGCATCCTGTGACCCAGGGCTCCCAGCCCTGTGCCACCTGCTGATGTTCGTAGTGGTGGGCTAGGAAGGGAAGTCTCTCCCAAACTCTCCTTTTTTAGGAAGCCAACATATTTACCAAAAAAAAACAACCCTGCTTTTTCCACTGCAGTGGTAACTGAGAAGGCTGGTCACACCTTTTGACTTTGGGCGTCTCAGGAGGGTACTCTGGGCCACCCTTTTTGTTGTGGTGCCTTTTGCTCAAGCTCTTTCAGGATTTGCTCCTGGAGCTGCATTCACCATGTGCCTGAGACTCTTGCTCTGCTTTAGCTGAGCCTTTCTGAGATGCCAGCCTGCACCCTTCATCTTCCCTAGCATCTGTCTCAGCAGATACCTCTGCACAGACCGTGCTGAGAATGGGAGTTAAAATTTGCCCAGGCTTTTAGTTGGAGTTTATAAAGCACTTTTGAGATGCTTCTGGATGAAGAGTTTTTCTAACTGTCACTTCAGTAGTTTATTTGTAGAGCTGACCACCACATCTCCTACAAATGCTGGGAGCCTGTGATTTCTGAGTGCAATACTTCTGCCTAGGAGGTCCACTTAGTGCCCAGGGAGGTGAGAATGGGGGAATCTCTCAGTCCCCTCCGCTCAGCTGGGAAGAAAATCTGCTGTTTCATGAGTTGGAGTGATGTTCATTCAAAGAGGGAGAGCCAGCAGGAAGGGCACTGAGCAGCTTTGGGACATACAGCCAAGCTGGACTTCATCCAGGCTCTTCTCAAAGGCTCTTTGTGAGGAAAACTGAACATTGCTTGGCTTTTAAAGCCTAGAGGCAAGATTCAGTCAGAGAGGAGAAGGGGTTTATTTGCGTCACCCTGCTCCCCGCTTTCATATGTTGTTAGGTCAGTCTGCACCTCAGTAGAATGGACAGTCTCCCCATGGCAGGACAGAACAGGAGGGTGGCACGGAAGCAGTGCAGGCGGTCAGGAGGGGGTTGTGGGACATCAGGGGAGCCATGGGCTATCTGGGGCTTGCTCCTGCCCATCCACCCTGGGCTGATGCCATGCAAAGCACTACTACTAATTGCAGAGTTAGAGCTGGCTCAAAACCAGGCATGCCAAGGAGCGATGCTGCTGGCACAGAGGATCATGGCCCTGGGGGAAAACTTCATCTCCGCCACTCCTCCCTGGCCCTCGCCTTCCAAACCCTGCTTTCTCTTTGCAACCTTTCTGAGGGGAGAGGCATCCAATGGTTTTGTGCTTGTTTTGGATGCACCCGGGCAGGGGCCGGGGCACAGGCAGGAATGCCTGACACAGCAGAGCCAGCAAGCTGCCTCGCCACAGCAGCTGCAGCAGTCGTGGCGTGGGTGTCTCGCAGAGAAATGCGGCTGTGACAATGCCTGCCATCTGTCTCTGGCCGTGGGTGGCACCCCGCAACGGCTGCTCCACCCGGAGAGCAGCTAGAAGGCTGCTCCTTCCCATGCGAGCCCGAGACCAGCTCTGCAGAGCGAGCATTTTGGTGGTGCCTTAGAAATATCCACTTTTCTGAGCGCGTGGAAATCTGGCTTTATCAAAAAGCCTTGGTGTCACTGTGTCAAAAACCTGACCTCTGCGTTGCAACAACTTTTAGTTAATGCAAGGAGAGTGCACACTGAGGACTTACTTTTGGAAACATTGCTTTTGAGCCTTGCTGCTGTTTTTTGCTGATGTTTTTGCCATCCTGGAACTGGTAGAGCCCATGGAGGCTTTTGGTTGGGCCAGGCAGAGGCTTTCTGAGGAGCTGGAGTTTGGGCTGAGCTCAGGTGTCCATCTCATCACAGGGCTGGGACACATGGGGCGTTGCAGGAAGATAACCTGTCCACCCTTGCTAGACACTGAGTCACCCATCCCTGCCTTTTAAATAGGTGTCTCAGAAGGGGAACAGTGGGATGTAGGGTGGCACCATCCCTTACAGCCATCATCCTGCTTTCAGGACTGATCCAAGGGAAGAGGCATGTGACTCTGAAGAGTTTGTCACTTGCTCTTTGCTTATGGCTGGGTCTTTGCACTGAAGCAAAGATAGCGGAAATTATTTCATTCATTTCCTTTTGATTATTTTTTTTTCCCTCTCCTCATCTTCAAAGGCAGGAAAAGACAAGTCTGTCCCATGTGCTGTTCAGCTGGACGTGTGAGCTGGTGGGAGAGCAGCCTTGAGCCCAGGGGAACTTGCATCTGCACAAGCACCCCTTGTCAAGCCCAGTCCCTCTCCAAGAATAGAGGTCTTGTTTCTGCTTAGAGCCCCCCAGCCTCGGCGGAGGGAGGGAGCCTAGCAGAGCCTCCCTGCATAACAGGCACATGTTTCGTGATTTTATTTGCATGTCAGATGCAAAACCTTGTAAGGATAACTTGCAGCCAGGCAGGGCTCAGCACACAGAACCCCCCCAGCTTTGCTCAGGCTTTGCTGGATGACCTAATCATTAAATCAGGCCCCATGATTGCCTCGCAGGCGTGTGGCTGATCTGGGCCGGCATCATCATCTGAGCTTGGCAACAGGATGTGAGCTTGAAAGGAGGGCAAGCCAGGGCACCCAGCACAGTGGAGGGTGGGAGGAGGGCTTGAAGCTACCTGGCTTGGGGAGCTGCCAGCACCCAGCCCTGAAACCTGCGGGAGGAGAGGAGGGCTGGGCAAGAGGGGAGGATGGGCTTCTGCCTGGGTTGGGTCATGTCAGGTATGGGAAAAAGGGAAAAAAAATGGAGAGGGAGGAAAAAGGGCAAGGAAGGTGCAAAAAGTGGGATAGTCATGATGAAGAAGGTGAGCATGTGCATTGGCAGAGCTGCACAGAGTGATGCAGGAATTTTTCTGCTGACGTGGTGACTTGTCGTAGTTAGAGGTCTTGCATTAAATGAGATCTATCACATGAGCAGCTTTGCAAAAGAACTAGGGCCACACTGTAAAGCTGAGATTTACAATGTTCCAAAGCTTGAGGGCGTCTGACACGAGGGATCTAATTTAAGTCCATTAGACAGAAATTATCTTTCTCGGCAAGATGTCAGAAAAGTGCAGAGGGAGAGCCCAGCCTTTTAAGAGGACAGTTTTGTGCTCCAGTAAGGAAAGGAGGGAAAAAAGTGCCTCCTCAATCATAAGAGCCAGTTTGGCAATTGTATGTAGTAATTAGTTTAATTCAAATACCTAGAGGGGGAAAAAATAATTGCAAAACCTGCCCAGAAAGTTTGGTGGTTGTGGGATGGTTCCCATTGGCAAAGGGTCAAGGCGAGGTCCCACCCATCGCCTTTGTGTTCCCATGCGCGGGAGGAGCGCTCGGCAGCGCTTCCCCGGGAGATTTCCCTCTCCGCACGGCTACGCCCTCGGCTTAGGCTCATTGCACAAGTATTTTAAGCATGCTGCTAAAAGCCCAGCAGTCGCTGGCCCGCATTAGGCGAACACCTGGCTGTGACTCTTCTTGCTCTGGGAGCTGGGGATTGATTCCCGGTGGCTACCCACGGTAAATATCGCACTCGGCTCCACATCTTCTTACACGTGGGACAGAATCCTCCTCATCCTCCCCAGACACTGCTGGCCTTGTGTGGTGACAATGCCTCAATGCATGGCTTGGCAGAAAATTGATGCCAACATCCCAAGTAACAGTACTGATGTTAAAATGAATAATTGCAAACATCATTTCCAAGCAGAGCTCACGTTTCTCGCATACGCTGCCAACTTGCCCTTCCTCCTAGTGTTGGGGGCTAATGCTTTTCTGACCTGCTGGATACTTTCTGCTCCCCTGAGCGTGACAGTCGTCATGCATGAAGAGTGCAAGGCAAAGAGCACGTCAGGTGTGTGAGGACCAGCTTTGCAGCTCATGGGACAACCTGGCCATCCAGCTGCCTGTGGAAAAAAAACCCAAAAAACAAAAAACCCCTGCCTTTGTCAAACTGGAGGTGCTTCCCCATCTGCTGGGTTCCTGTTAATGATGCAAATGGGAGAGCTGCTGGAGGGAGAACTGGCCCAGATGGGCAAAGTACTCACATTTCCATCCAAATTGAAATATCCGTTCTTTCTGCAAAGGGCAGATGGGGGAGTATCTCAAGGGGGTTCAGTCTTTATATGTGGTTTTATTAAGTTATTCTTAAAGACCTGCTCAGATCTAAGCCTCTCACTGCTGCGAAGCCCCTGAGAGCTGGTCCATACTAGAGAATGACCAGCAATAGCAGCTTGGGTGGAACAGGGCCCCTTCTGGTCGTTATAATAGTGGAAGAATCTGTGATTTGCTTGGGAACTTGAGCACAGCCCTAGAAATGACCTCTCTGTGTCTAACCCCATGCATTAGTTACCAGCTCTGCTAGGCACAATGTTCAGAAGCATCTTCTGGGGCCAAAAGCATCCTTGGTCCCTGGTGAAGGCAGCGGTGAGCACCCACTTGCCTTTTGGCAGTGTTATGGTTGTCCCGACTGCTCAGTAAAGACCTGAGCTGGCTCGTGGTGGAAACCAGTCCCCATGCCTCCAGGAGGCCCTAGCCTTAACAAACCCTAATTGGACCTCTATAAATTAATCCAAGAGATTATTTACTACTACTGTGGGGGAGAACCATCAGGGTCAAAGGGGATCCCACATGCTCTTTTCCATCCCAAGACTTTCACTCGCCTTGACATCTGTGTGTCTCTGCTATCTCTTCTAGGTACCATGCTTGGGATTTGTGCCTCAGTGCAGCCCCTGACCCGGACTGTGGGCCCAACTATCGGTGGACTTTTATACAAACAATTTGGAGTCTCCTCCTTTGGCTATTTACAGCTAATTGTCAATATAGGTTTGTTCATTTACCTCTTAAAGAGTAAAGTCCCACTGACTGAGGCGAAAAGCCAATAATTCAGTTGCAAGAAAGTAATCCCCTTTTTCCACAGAAATAAACATGTTCTTGAGGTTTATTTTTGATTCCGTACACCTGGAATAAAAACATTTGAACAACCCCTTGCATTTCATCCACATTTGCAGCTAGAGCAAGGGACAGATCAGTTTGCAAAGGCCTTGGAGCTGTGCTGGAGCAGCTGGCAGCTCTGGGCCCCAGGAGCTGTTGAGTCCCCCCCACCATCATGGCTGTCATTGCAGGCAGTGGCTCCAGCTCCTCAGCTGTTGTCAGCCAGCATTCCTGCTTGGATTCACCAAAACTAAGAGGATTATGAGCCAGTGCCTCTGCTCTGGTTTGGCCTTTTATTTCACACACATACACCCGTCGCCCCTCCCCTTCCCCAGTCCTGCACTGGTACTAGGGAGAATCAGGGTAAAACATGTCTGCTTTTGAGTATCCTTTTGCTGCATTAAATGCAACTCTGGCATTCATGTGCTAGAGGGGGAACTGAGGCCAAAGACTTTCAAATGCTATGGCCAAACCTTTGCTACACTCCCAGCTCAAGTCCTGTGTGACCCTGCCCCTGCACGAGCCCGGCAGGCAGCAGTGTAGCTGCCAGCAGCACCCAAGGAAGATGCAAAGCCCCAGTGGAGCACATGGCACCTCCAGAGTCTCTCTGCTGCTTCCAGAACCAGGGCTAACCCTTCTTCCAGGCTTTTTCTACACCACCACCTCCCCTCCCCACTTTGTACTGAGTCTCTCTTGCTCTTACTACAGGCTGCTTGTAATTACATACATTGCAACTTCCTGTAGTACAAAGTCTCCTGCAAGAATTGCACTGATCTTGGGAAGTGGCTATTACCTGATTGAAATTACCACCTTTGGAGCATTAGTGTAAAGTCCTTTTCCTGCTAAACTCATTAGTCCTGACTGCCAGAGCTGAGTCCTGCACTGTACCATTGCTCTCGAGGAAGCCCAGGTTAGTTATTGATAACTGGGCTTCACAAGAAAAAACTTCATCACTTTTATCCAAAAAATTAGCTGCTTTTTTTCTCCAAGCTTCTTGGTCCAGGTGCTACAGAAAAATAGACTGTTCTTCCTGGTTATCCTGTAGAAATTTAATCAAATCTAGAGCTTGCAGAGGTGGAGGAATAGGAGAGAGTGAAGAGTTCAGCTAGCTTAGTTGCAAAGCTAAGGAATCCCATGGAGCATCCACACTGTGTTATTCCGAAATCAGGAATTCAGTTTTCTGCCTTAATACAGCACTAAGCTAGGGCTAGGGGCAGGACGTGGCATTAGCAAAGAGCAGCATTTTACTGTTGTGGGGAGCTCCTGTACCTTCTGTAGCTGCTATTACTCAATTACATGGGAAAGCACTTCACAAAAGATCACTTCTCCAAGCTTTGGTAAGCTCTGCTATTTCCACCACTGACCAGAACTGGACCTCAACACACTTTCCCTCTGTGGTCAGGTGACAAGGTCAAACACATATGGGTTATCTGGGCTTTCTCCACCTACCACTACCCAATCCAGGGCACAAAAAGCTGAGCCTACCACTCTTTTCAAGCCACTACACTGCCCACTCCACAAACATGCATCAAACAACAGCTACTGCAGCCCAGAGTACAGTAATAAAAAGTGAACATTTCAAGTAATTTATTTGGAATGGACATATTAATGCAAAAGCAATATTAAGACCAGTAACTGCTGAAAGACATTCATCAAAATAAATACAAATATAGATACTACAAATAATTTAAATTGTGTTTAACACCACCAGTCAGTGTTGAATCTTCCTTGCGACTCATAAATAGAACATAATTGTTCGCAAAGCTGTTCCACTCAAACCACGTGGACTCTTTGCTAGAAGTCCTTTACGAAAGTCTTTGGTTTTTCTTTAAAAGCATCTCAGGCAAAGCTCAGGGCTCTTTGCTCTGCAGCCTCAACGAGCTTGGAGAGAACCAAGCTGCTTCCAGCTCTCTTCTTTGCTTTCCTTCATTGGTACCCTGTCCCATTTCAGTCCAAGACACTTGTTCTGGTTTATCATCCAGTGGTATGCTCTAAAGGCAGTAAGAGAAAGCAAGTTAGTTAAATGAATAGGACAGTGGGGCAGAGGAAGAAAAAAAAAAAAAAAAAAAAAAAAAAAAAAAGAGGGGTGGGGAAAGAAGAGGAGGGGGCTTTACAAGGAGAGGAGGTGTTCAGCATTTATTTTCACAGATACCGTATTTTTAGCAAATTCTGCAAGGAAAGCACAGCCAAGCGCCATTTCTCATTCCCCTCCCAACAACCGGACTTCTCAGCTCGCTTCTCACCCCTGGACAGCACTGCCCCTGGAAGGGAGAGCGGGCCCCCAGACCCTGCGCTGAAGCGGCAGGGCCGGGTTTCAGGGTACGGCCGGGCTTCTCCGCGGGCCGGCAGCGAGCCGGAGTCGGGGGTGGGGAGGTCGGACGGGGGCTGGAGACGGGCATGTCCCTCCAACCAAAAAAAAAGGGCGAGGGAATAATTAAGAAAAAAAAATATATATTGTCAGGGCGTTGAGGAGCGCGCAGGGGCCGCGGCGGGGCTCACTCACCGGGGCCGGTCGGCCGGGCGGGCGGGGGGGGGTCTCGGCGGCGCTCCGGTTACTCGGCCGAGAAGCGGAACGCGCTGCGGCGGGCAGCCGACCGAGCGTCGCCGCCGTTTCGCCGGGGCCGGTCGGGCTGGGGGAGGCCCGGCGGGCCGCGCTCCGTTATCCGTTGCGTAATGCGCGGCAGTAACGGCCGAGGAGGCGGCGGCCGCGCGGCGCTGCTCCGGGAGCGCGCACGCGCGTGCCCGCGGCGCTGCCTCTGCTCGGCCGTTCTCGTGGTCGCGCAGCCGCCGCCAGCGCCGCTTCGTCGGGCGGGAGGTGCGGGGACGGCTGCGGCCGGCGGCCCTCGGCAGCGGGGAAGGGGGCAGGCCGAGCGGAGCTCCTCGGAGTTTTTCCTCTTTTGCGTACGTCGGGGCGTTTTCTGCTTTGGGCAGGGGTTTTGGGTTGGGTTTTTTCGGTGTTGGTTTGTGTGCTTTGGGTTTTTTTGTTTTGCTTTTGGTTGTTTGGGGTTTTTTCAGCTTTCCCATCCACCCGGTTGGGGTACTCCGAGGTCTGTTTCTTCGCTGACATTTCCATCCGGGTGTCGTCTTTTGGCAGTCGATACACAGGCGTTGTCTCGCTGTCTGGGGTGTATCCGAAGATGGCGACACGAAGCATCCGTGGCCTCCGACCTTGATCTGTTTTCTCCTGTGGTGGTTGCACTTATTTTGTCCTTGTGGGAGGGGAAATCAAAGCACAAGGCTAGGGAGGCTTTGGTTACAAATACAAAGTGCTTGAAATGAGTTCTGCGGCTCAGTTCTAGGCGTCTGGCGTAACGCTTCCTTTCCTGCTTTGCGCTGTTTCCTCAGCTGTCATCGCATCTGGTTGAGGGAGGAGAACGTGAGACGTGCCTGTGTAATTGAACATCTGCCTTTCCTGGGCTTTAGTGATTCCAAATAACGGACTTGCTTTCCGAACGTCTTTGAATTGAAGTTTGTTTGTTTCTGACGAACCAACCACGATGCAAGGATGACACCTGAATGTTCTTCAGAGGCCTTGCGGTTCGGTGCCGGTGAAACGCGCAGAGGGTGCTAGTGACAGGCAGAGAAATGCTTTGGCTAAAGCTGAGATTTTAGGCTGTTAAACCTGAGATCCTAACAGCTTCCAACCTGTTTCAGATCCAATGGCTGTCCCACCGTCATACAGTGACTTGGGAAAGTCTGCCAGGGATGTGTTCAACAAGGGATATGGTAAGTAACGCGACTGTAGTGAGAAAACCTCTCGCGTTCGTTCTTGGGTGTCTTGAAAATGCCAGTGAAACCGTTAATACCCCCGGCATCCCACAGATACCTTGTGGTAGGAATTCAGCAAAGGCCGGGAGCACCTGTCCCCTTCTGAGCTTCAACCTTAGACTCGTATCATGAAAATGCTGCAGTAGGCAAAGAGCGGGGAAGGTGATGAGCTTGACCTTAAGATGCGCTAAAGAACAGTGTCCGAAGAATGCTGCGTCTTTTACTTTCCAGTTCTGGATTTCGAGGCATTAAATCAGTCAAATCGGCGTAGATTGCCGTAGGAGACCCCGTGTGGCGACACAGTGGTTCCTGAGGTAGAATGACCTTTGTGTTACTCGGAATAACCTGTTGTCATAGCCACAGCGGGAGGAATTTCTCAGTAATTGCATTCCCCTTCAAAAAATGTCAGCGGAGAAATGGGGTACTAGTCCCTTTCCTGGGAGCGGTACTAACAGCGATGATGTTTTCGTCGGGGTTTGTGGGTGTGTAAGAAAGATTGGGTGTGTATCCGAATCTACGCGGTACGTAAAATGTAAAAGCACTTTGGTCTGGTCCCTGCCACCCTGGGGCTCAGGCTTTGCTAAAATTCAACTCGGGTTCTCTAGTGTCGGTCGCTTCAGGCTTTTCTGCCCTGTGGAAGGGTCAGGGATTTCCCTGGGTTCATAGCAGGCTAGAAAGAAAGGGAAGAGAGCAATCTTGTCTCTGTGTACGGCACCGGTTCAAGTTACTTGAGACATATTTTTCTGAGAGAAGGGGAACAGAAGAATTCCTGCCCTGCAATCAGAAACAGGAAAGTCAGCTGAGTAAACTGGAAGAATTGGTAGCTACTGATTGGTCCCAGACTGCAGGTAGCTACAGGAGGTGGAGATACTGGATGAGGGGTGACTGCTACAACTGTGAATGGTGGGGCCACCCACTTGGAGTTGTCAGAATTCCTTCAGTCTTTCCTCAGTAAGACCAACAACTGTTGAAACATGAACACAGGCTGGTTCGGGTCAGCTACAGCTTTCAGTGTATCCTACCTGCTGTACTTCAGGTGTGCTGGGAATAAGCCCTGCTTATATATTGTGGAGAAACAGATGCTCTGTACTCTTCTATTTTCAGGATTTGGAATGGTCAAGTTAGAGCTGAAGACCAAGTCTTCCAGTGGGGTGGTAAGTATCTGGGGCCTTCGACATCAGCATGGCAATAGAAGATTCCAGAGCTGGCTGTTGGTAGTAACTTGCTAGCAGGCGCTGCTTCTCGCTGTTCTCATTTTAAAACCTGTAGCTGACCGAGGTATTTCTGTAAGGCTGGGTCAGAATTTTCACACCTTTTGTTGTGGACCCGTGGCTTCCCTCCCCGTTCCTATTGCCACGTCCCGAGCGGAAGAGTCTCTTCACCTTAAATAGCTCTTATTTCTGCTTATGAATGCCATTGAATTTCTCTGCTGTCGTTGGTTTCTACAGGATTTTGAGTCCAGACTTTGTCCAAAAGGCCAAGAGGCAAATAATAGATGCAGTTTAACTTGCCTTCATTTTTCACTCCTCTCCACCACGCTTACAACGCAAGATTTAATTAAAGCTGAATAGTCCTCCCGCAATACCGTTTATGTGGAAATTGAGAGCACTTCATAGACATTAATTACGCTTTAGCACTAGAGGTAACCAGAAAGTAGATCCCCACTTGAATGACGGGGAAGTGGAGCTTCCTCCCGATTCGCAGGAGGGCTGGCAAAACCAGGAGTGGATTTCACCATTCTCGTCGTTAGCCGCAGGCATTCATGGTTCACTAGATAAGCTTATTCTTACCCAGAGTGCCAGTTCGGTGTGCCACCACTTGATTCCGCTCCGGCTGATAAGCTGTGCGGCTTTCCAGCCTACTTCATAACCTTATTTGCCTTAGCTCCCTCCTCTGGCATTCCTACCGTGCAAGCGGTGTAAGTCATTCCTTCCGTATTAACGTGTTCTGTCTCCACTGAGATTACTTGCATGGTGCCCCGGGAGCGTGTAGGCACGAGGAACTCTGCGGTCTCTCTGCTGTGACTGCTGCCAGCTGCTGATGTCTCTCATGATATCCAGAGTTTTCCTGGCTGGAAGCTTTTGACTCTCAGATAATACGCTAACGGTTAATTACGCTGTGTTCTGAATGTGACGGAACGTGAACAACCATATTAACTTCTAAAATGGGCTTTTTCTTTTCCATGCAACTTCCATGTTGGATGTTTATGCAGCTGGTAAGAATAGTGACTCTTTTGGCACATTGTCTCTTTATTGCTTTGTCTAGCAAGGTTTTCTGTGGTGCAAACTGTTCCATTGTTTTTAGTCGTGTTATCATCCCCATCATGAGGTTTCACTGTGTCCCCAGCTCTTACTCTGCTGTATGATCCATGCATGTCAACCCATTTGCAGTCTTTGTCCAACAATCCGCGGTAAGAACACTGCAAAAACAGCAGGAGGGAAAACAAGCTAGATACAGCATTGATACCGTTGTCTGTCGCTTCGGGGTTTGTGCTCCTTGTTTCTAATTCTAATTCTGCTGCAACAAAATGGGGTTTGGGGAAGAGATGAGGTTAGGGGCAAGGCAGGAGATCTGACTTGTTCTTGGGTACTAATAGTACCTCTGTTATGACACAGAAGTGTTTTGGGTGCCTTTCCTGTAGGCTTGGGAAATGACAGTGGTGGTGTCTACTGCTTATAATTATTTGATGGAGTGGAAGTGGTTTGTTTAAGTGCACGCCGTTGATGAGGCCACCATAAGCTAGAAGGTCAATGAGAAGCTGAGCTCGGCTGCTGATTCAGACTGGAGTGTGATGTGGAGCCAGAACAGAGTTTGATTTTCAGCTACCAAAAAAACCAAAACAAAACAAAAAATTGAAGAAATGGCTCTACATGGGAAGGTTTGGTGAAACTTCTCCAGTTTAGACAGTTGACGATTGAGGGCAGCAGGTAGCTGGCTGTGTGCCTTCTGCTTCCAGAAGCAGATCCAGTTCTGACACCTGGCAACACCCTTCGGCTTTTGATCGTATCGTCATGCGGGGATTTTCCCCCTTAGGCTGTGAGAAAAGTATTTTAAACTCTTTTCTCTGCCTGGCCGGAGAAACAGAACAAGCCTTTTTCATCAGTTACCTGCCCCAAAGTCGGAAGAAAGTTATTTGTGAATTCCGGTGCAGGTTTGATGTGTCTTTACACCGAGTTGCTGGAAATGACATTGGAGCAGTGTGTATCAGCTCTGTCTTAAAGGGTAGTCTAATGCATCCCAGCTTGTGCCACGTGTTTTTCTTGGCTGACTAGCTGTGTTCTAACACCGCTGTGCCGTTGGAGTAGTGCATTAGCTCGAGTGCCTGGTTTTCTGTTGTTTGTTTTCTGTTTCCCCGCGCTGTGTGTAAGGAATGTTGCCTGGCTGTACTTCCCTGGCACTTCAGAACCATTCAAAGACAGTCTCTGTTCACTCTGCAAAGCCCAGAATTGTGAAAGTAACGTGTGCAGCATCCAGCAGTACTGTCTTGGAAGGAGACAGAGCTGGAAAGTCAGACGTGCTGGCCATGGATACTGCCACCTCTTAAGCACCTTATCTTTCAATATTTACACTTCAAAAGAGGTGTAACTTGGAAATGTAACGGCAGATTAATTCTCTCTCCTCAAGGAAAATACTTGAGAGTGGAGACAACAAATGAGATCAGTTCTCAGATGCTTCATAAAACCTCGCTCGTACACCTTGAGCTTCCTGCTGTGAAGACAGGTCTGCTCCTTGCCTTGAAACCCCAGCACCTGGCAGCGTTTCATGGAATAAAAGCCCATCATTTTCTAGTCCATGAAACACTGAGTTAGGCTACCTCCGAGTTACTCCACAAGGGATGTTTCCTGAGACTTCAATTCCCCTAATAACAGGAAGCTGCGATGTGTGGGTGACTGGCCAAACAAGGACCAGCCTGATGGAGAGATGTTAAGGTGCCACTGGGGTCAGGTTATCTCCTGATACTGTGAGGAGGAAAAGGTCTACAGTTTTGAGGTTCCGTACAGAGGGGTGACCTAGCTTCTGCAAGTGCTGCTGGCTGAGGTGGTGACAGAGAAGTTCAGCCGAGGGAGAAGGCACTACAGCCAGCAGCGGGGTAGGTGAGGAGTCGGTGTGCTATCGAGGAGTATAAAGGGTAGGGGGCAACAGCAAAGTCAGGGTGCACTATTCAGTGTGAAAATCAATGACTCTTCTCCAGAAAACATTTTCAATGCTGAAAGGTAGGAAAAGGGGAAAAAAAAAAAGAATAAAAAGGAAGAAACACGTGAGATGTTTGGAGAAATGGGAGAAAAAAAATATTATTTTTTTTTTGCTAGTCACCTAGCAGCGTATGTTGGCTACAGGATTGCTTTTCTTGGGGACGACTAGATCTCCAGGACTATAGCGGGTGTCACTTCATGCGCAGTTGGGACGCTACCGGTGAGATGATAAAGAATTAGAGGAGATTGTGAGGAAAAATCCAGGAGTACAAAGTTTTGTATCCCAGAGTATCTTTTTATATCTCTGTGGGGATCCACGCGGAAGGCACAGGGCAAGCTGTGGAGTGTTGAAATAACAATTGCCACTTTGAATCAAAAAATAGAGACGTTGGAAAAAGTGGTTGTTTTGGTGCAGGGGAAGTTGGTGGCTAAGCTAAGAAAAAGTGCAGTAAAAATCACAAAGGGGGAGCAGGTCATCAAATCCATCACGGTGCAGACCAAAAGTGAAGGTGCCCGTCTTTGTGGAATGGTGCTTTTCCAACCTAAGCGGGTTTCAGGGCTCTGTCAACACGCTGCGGTAAAAGAAATACCAGAACAGAGGTGCTAAAAGGAGTGGCATTTGATAATGCAAAACCCACTAGTTTTGGTGGGGATGGGGAGGAGTAGAAGGATTTTGAAGGTTCTGTCAAAGGGTCTAAGGGCAGCAAGTGTGAGTGCTGGCACTTGACAAGTGGAAAAACGGAATGTAATTAAATCCCGGAGTGCTGAAACTCATGTTCTGCTCTCGGCAGGAATTCACCGCAACTGGTTCTTCCAACACAGACACGGGCAAGGCTTCAGGCAGTCTAGAGACCAAATACAAGATCAAAGACTATGGACTTACATTCACCCAGAAGTGGAACACAGACAACACGCTGGGGACAGAAGTTTCCATGGAGGATCAGGTAAGAGCAAGCAGACCCTCTGAAAACGTTTCTGTAACTGCTATGAGAGAGTCTTGAGGCGAGCAGAAAACCCTGACAGGTTGCACAAAACTGTCTGGAGTATTAACAGGAAAAAATGATGCATGCAATGCATTGCAGAATGCACGGACTGAAGAGAGAGCCTCCTGAATTCTGGGGGTGGGGGGCGCAAGCAGTGCGATGCTGTGTCGTGATCCAAAGGTGCCGCAGTTAGGGGCATGTAAATTAGGTGGCTGGTTGAATGAGAATCAGTTACCACTCCACATAGGAGGTTTTGTTTAAAAATGCACTCTAGCTGCATAGACCTGTCACTGCTGCAGGGAAAACAAAAGAAGGGTCTCGTAGTTTTAAATGCTCTAGTACATACGACTTAAGTTTGGCTGCCTTGAGATCGAATATATTTGGTAAGGTTTAAGAGAAAGATTAGGGTTTGCATCTTAGCACTGCTGGCTGCTTGTGTTGCTGGTGTACAGCATTCTCCAAACCACAGCTGTTTCCCAAAGCAGCAGCCGTACGCTTTTCACTTGATGCCCGGAGTGTAGTTAAACGGTGCCAGAGGCAGTGAAAGTTGTCGGTGCCCTGCACCGCGTATGGCCGTCCGTTTGTGCACTTCTGCCTGTGTTTGAAAATGGAAAACGCTGGCCGGCTGGAAACACGAGTGGGAGAGCCGAGGCAGGCGCGTGGTTTGGCCTGTGAAGCGTTACCACGTCTTAAAAGAATACCTGTAGATGCTGGGAGAGATTTTTTTGATCTACCGCAAACAGGAACTGAAGAGTTTCCTTTCTTTAATGTGGCTTCTCAATTTTATCGTCAGCACTGGAACTGAAATCCTCCTGTAACAACATAGCCTAGAGAGCATGAGCTGTTACGGGGCCTCGCTGTGGGGAGAGAAAGTCCAGGGTTTAATCACTGATCATCTTTGGATTTCATTGTGAAACGTGGAAGACCTTACGGTCGCGTTTTGTCCTCTCTTCAGAGAGGCGGTAGAGCTACAGCAGGGGGTGTAACAAATCACCTTCCAGCAGAGTTCTGAGCAGATGTCTCTGGTTTTCTTTGCAGTTGGCTGAAGGATTGAAGGTGGCTCTTGACACTACATTTGTACCAAACACAGGGTAAATATTTTCCCTTGCCTTTATCTAAGGAGCGCTAGACTTTCCCATTAATTAGAAGTGCTTATTCTGGTCATTGTGCAAATGCTGAAAACTGTCCGCGGAATATTTTGAAGATAATGGATAATACCAGGGTCAGAAGGACAAGGTCTGCTAAAAATGATTCCACAGCTTTTTGGCCACTGGCAGATTTGTTTTGCGGTAGGTACTGCTGTATTTTTAGGTATTTTTCTAACTCCTCTTTAACAGCTACGTCTTACATGGACCACTCAACTTGTCCCATCTCTGCCGTGGTGTTGACAGTCCTGCTGCTGTCAACTCGGAGCCTTAAGATCACAGAGCAGAATTACTTTGTTTCCTGATGCTTCTGGGCAGATGTCTGTGCACAACTGAAGGAGGAGGCAGAACTGGCTGGGTATTATCACAGGCAGTAAAATGGCACTTTTGTGTCTTTCTCAGTTATCGTGTATTCATCTGTGGTAGGCAGTAGAGCAAAGGAGGGACGTTTATCTCTAGGTAATGCAGAAAGCTTGAGACTGGTTGAGGAGAGCCTATCAGGGGGGAAAAACCAGAGCCTGAAGTACTGCTTGGACGTGAAGAATTGGAAGTGAAATCAAAGAGAGACTCCCAGGCCCGGGTGTGAGTGACAGGCAACACCATGTTCTGCTCTGCCTTCTGTGGGAGAGGAAGGAGGTTGGGGAAAGGATTAAGGAGGTGGTAAGATTTTGTCCGTTATGTCGTTTGAATTGATAGGAAAATGAGCACAGAGATGTACTGGAGGGAGAGGATGATGGTTCTCCAGAGGGATAGAAAAAGGCTAAGTGGATGATGCCTGGAGGGTGTGAGGAAATCCCCTTTCTCTAGAGACTGGTATCCAGCAGTGAAGAAGGAAGGAGAGCAAGCACTGCACATGAAGGAAAGCTGGAGAGAACTGAGCAGAGTCACTGAGCTATTGGTGTGGGATGTCACAGATGCTCCTGAAACAAACTGAAGATGCCGTAACGCGTTGCACTCGCTTGTGGAGACAATGTTTGACACTGATGGGTTTTAGAGCATTACGCAGAAATGCTTTTGTCTCATTACTTGAGGATTTTAAGGAGCTTGAGATGGTGGAAGCCAGTCACCGTGTAAATACACATACTACCACTTCTGCCTTTCTCCCTTGCCCGGTCAGCAGCTAAGCCATCTAATTAACTGGCCTTAAGGGACATACCTACACGAGTGAACTTGCACATAATACATACTTGTGTTCTAGCAGGGGTAAAATGGCACGTTTCTCTCCGCAGGAAGAAGAGCGGAAAGTTGAAGACCTCCTACAAAAGAGAATACGTAAATCTAGGCTGCAACATAGACATTGATCTCTCTGGACCAACCATCTATGGCTGGGCGGTTCTGGGCTATGAAGGCTGGCTTGCTGGCTACCAGATGGCTTTTGATACGGCCAAGTCTAAGCTTTCACAGAATAACTTTGCCTTGGGATACAAGGCAGGAGACTTTCAGCTGCACACTAATGTGTAAGTAGTACCCGAGCCTAGAGAGACATTATCAGGCGAATGTCAGATGAACAGCAAGCATTACTGGAGTTAGATAAAGGGTGGGGGGGTGGAAGGGGATGATGCTTTGTTTCAAAATAAGATATATTCAGTGTTTTCATCATCAGTACAACTAAAGCAGAAGCAGCTTTCCAACTCTTGGCTGTCTTTTGAGACCTTGTTTCAGGGTGATTTTGGGTTTTTTTGTGTACAGAAGTGGCAGTAAGGCATTTTATGTTAATTTGGAATTAGAATCTGTAAACTTCTCTTTTGGTGCTAGATAAAAGAGCCTTCAGTTAAGCTACTGTAGCTTCGGGCTCAGAAATGCCCGAGGGGGAGGAGAGAGCTGCGCGTTGCATTGTGCTTGAGTGTTGCCGGCTGTCATCGCGCTAGAGCTCTAGCACTGGGATGCTCTGAGAGCCTTTGAAGATGGTGCATTTAAGCAACTGCAATGCAGGGACGTTGTTTTCGGTCTCATCATTCCCAGAACTGACTTAATTCTCCTTCTGGATTTGTCCTTTTGTGTGTTATTGCAGGCTTGCTTGCTTAAGACAAGCAAGTTACCTGGGGTTTTGGGTTTTTCTTGTCAGAACCTCAACCAGTAGGTCTCGGCTGCTGTGAAGTCAGGTTCCATTCTGCAAGCAAAGCACATGTCTTGGGTAAAAAACATAAGCAGGAACCTGCCAGGTCCAGCTAGGGAATAGATGAGCGTGGTCCAGGGAAGCACTGGAGCTCTTGGTTCATTTTCAGAGAGAATATTCAAATGATTGTGGGGAGGGGTTAATCTAAAGAGTTACTATTTACTGAACAAGGCTTGACACACGTGCGTCTGTTCCAAACAGGAACGATGGCACCGAGTTCGGTGGGTCTATTTATCAGAAGGTTAATAACAAGGTTGAGACATCAGTCAATCTTGCGTGGACTGCTGGCAGTAACAACACACGTTTTGGTATTGCTGCTAAGTACCAACTGGATGAGAAGACTTCCATTGTGGTAAGAATTTTGTTACAGGAGTATTTCAAGCTCCCTTAAATACTGAAAATTTGTGAAGTAGTTGCTTTAAGTAGTTAGCGAGAAAGCGTGGTAGATGGCAAACTGGAGCTTCTGCTGTGTCAAATTTAAACTGGGACCTCACAGGTCATATTTGTGAAAGGATGGGGGAAAAACCCTAACACTCACTGAACCCTTAAAAGGCAGCTGAGCTCCTGAGATAATGTTGTTTCCTGCAGAAATGTATGGGAGAAAAAAAAGTTTAAATAGCGTGCGAGAGATTCAGGAGATGAAACATCCCCAGGGAAGTGATAGTGAATAAAAGCCACGAGGTGTGTGTTCTCAGAACTGAAGCAGCAAGCATTTCTTACAAAAATTTGAGGGCAAGATTGGAACTATTAAGCCTGGTACAGCTTAACCTGGAAATGCTGGAGAAGAGCAGTGTATGGGCCTCTGGAAGAGGTTAGTCTGCAAGTAGCCGAGTTAATGCCTAAGCCGCCTTCTCAGGGTGCTGGGACAATTCTGTCTGACTACACCCAGTGTATAAATACTCTCATTTCGTTTTTTCCCCGTAGGCTAAAGTGAATAATGCCAGCCTGATTGGAATTGGTTACACTCATGCCCTCCGACCCGGTACGTAAGTCTAACTGGTAGCAGCAAATAGTATTAGTGCTACGCTGTGGATTATTTTACTGTTATCTCTGGAACAAAATAAACAAATTAGCTGGAAATCCTGCATAGGCTGAGAGAAGTAATAGATGTGTATGTGCAGAAGTGCCTGGAGCAACTCAGACCCATCAGTGAGGCTCAAGTACTCGAGGGAGGGTATTGTACAGGGGTACCAGTGTATGAAGGATCTCCTTGCTTTCCTAGGTGTAAAGCTGACCCTCTCAGGCTTGGTTGACGGCAAGAATTTCAGTGCTGGAGGACACAAAGTTGGGCTGGGATTTGAGCTGGAAGCTTAAAGCAGCTTTAAGTAAAGCAAGAGGTGGTGCTCTGGAAGATGAAGGAAAAGTGTACCCAGTGTGTTTCGGCCTTAATATTACTCTGAAATTTCAAGAAGCGTGAACTTTCTACTCTTCCAAAGAATCATTTTAACCCAACACTGAAGTCCAGAGAGTGCCAGCACATCGAAGGAAGATACTTGAAGGCATGCATGGAAGTTGTGATGTTTGTGCCACATTTCACTTCAGTTGCCCGTATTTTAAACCTGTTCCTAAAAGCAGAAGCAAACCCCACCTCTCCCCGTTGTTGTACTGCATCCTGCATGTCCTGTACTTCACAGCCTTTTAGGAAAAGGTGGTCTCTGTGCTGTAGTGGAAATCTGGGTTTATATCAGAACGAAATAAATTCTTCACAGTTGAAACAGGGTTGGTGTGTGTTGCGTCTCTTGTGCTCCATCCAGCTGTGCTTTTTGGTGTTTGCTTGGTTTTTTTTGATGCAACTCTAAGCGCGGTTAATAGACCATCTGCAAATGCTTTGTTAAACTGTGTACCCTGACCCTCTCCTCCTCTCGGGTCTCTAGGGATAGCACCCCTCTCCTTCTCCTCTTTGAGAGACCTGCACAGTGAAAGCAGCTTTTTCATTAAAATATTATTGAGAGTATCAAATAGAGCAAACCAAAAGTTTACATGTTTAGGTAATTTCGTTCCCATACAGGAAACAAATATTAGGTAAGCACAACCATTACACTTAAGGAAAAAAAAAAGTGCAAATCGGCAAAGTTAAGAAATTAAGTTCACAGTTCAAGTATATTAGGAAGGTGACATCTACCACTGACAGTGCAAGCTGGCTGCATCGTCCCTTGTTCAACAGAGAGCCTAAAAGGCAGCAAAACAACCCCCCCGTACGCCTAAGGGAAGATAGATCAGGACAGAGCGTATCTGCTGTCTTAAGGCACGATTAAGAATTCTCTCCAAGCAGTTAGATCAGGCATTTCCTACTGTATTTTCGTGAAAAAAGTGTCCAAGAGGTGGATACTAAAAGCTAGGCTGTGTGTATCACATAAGCAGTAGGTGACAATAGGAGGAGGCACTTGAACTTCCCTTTTCAGAGGCAGCAGCTTTTCACAGTTGGCTTCCTGAAGCAGCAGGTCTTCAGAGGCAACCAAGGTGATTTTACATCTGGGCTTGTTCCGGACTGCTTGTTTCTTCTACCTGAAGCTGCAGCCAGCTCCAGTCTAGAGCCTAAAGAAGAAACAGAACCACAGAGTTCAACACGAGCCTGCAGCTGAGGTTTCTCCAGAATAAAGAGAAAGCAGTTCAAATGTTCTTAAAATTTTACTGTGAGCAGGTTGGTCAATAGAGTTGTGTGAGGAACCACACGACCCTTGTAAAGAACACCCATAAGCTGTTTACTTTCGTATTTCTTTTCACTATTCTGCTTCATTAAATAAGCATCCCTGCCCACCAGCCTACTGCCACTGCAAGACCATCCCAATTTATTTGAAGAGCGTGGTGTTTTTGTACAACAGCCAAGCACCTTCCCCCATCCTCTCCTGTTCAGCACAACGCCGTCCCCGCGCGTGGCTCCCGTGCTCAGCGAGCAGGGATACTGAGCAGTTCAAGTGGGGGACTGGGTGCTGTCCACCTCCCACAGCTCCTACTCTCCTCCTCCAAAGGGGTAATATGCAGACTTTTATCAGCCGTATCACTCACTAAAAGCAAATTCACACAAGCAGAAGTTGAAGCCATGAGCTTCCACAGTCCATCTAGAGAAGAATATCAAATAAGTTACCATGAAGCTCTGTTCCTGATCCTTCATTGTGTCATGCATCACATTTTCTAGTTGGCTACAGAGTTTCTCCGATTCCAGCAGGAGCTCCTCACTGAAAGGGACAATTATTTTGTTTGAAGAGATGCTGCCTCTACCTTTAAGAACTATTTCTGGCAGGTATGCTAAAGAATATTGACCTTGACTGGTCAGCTCACAAGCTAGTAATTCGTATTGCAACTGGGAAAGTCAGTGGCATCCCCAGATGCAAGAGGAAAGGAAGCACGGTCCAAGTTGGAGTTGGGTTCTTATGGGGAATCACTGTTGGTAGAGAAAAAGCTGCAGAACAGTGTCTGAACTAAAGGATTAAGCAATATACAAGTAAACCAAGGTCTGTCACTCCAGCTGGCTGACGCAGTTCATCGAAACAAGCCGGAACTACACGTGCTCGGTTAGAGCAGTCTCTCCTTTCTGATCCAGCTCAGCTACTACGACCTTAGGCGACAATGCTCCCACAACTCCCGTTGGCTGCTGCGTACTTCAAGTGAGCCCAACCACTTCGGACAAAACAAACCCTTTGCTGCTGAGGCAGTGGGAAGTGAAGCTGTACCTTATTCCCCATTTTTCCTAAGGAAGACTCACAGGCCCCAGAAAATCCTGCTGCTAGGTAGAAAAGACTCCTGACAAGAGAAGCTGAACGCAAAGTGTGAATGTGAGGAAGCCTGCCTGTCATTATTTCACCAAGCAGGGTAGTGCTGGCATTAACAGCTACAGAACTCCAGACTTTGCCTCACCTTTTCCGGACAGACTCTGATAAATTGTAGGTTCCAGAAGGGACCTGCAGCAGCAGCTGGCCAGGGCTACCAAGACGTGATGCGTTCATGCTCTCTGGACTGCCAGTAACAGGACCACGGACTTTACTCTGGACAAAGCACAGAAGATTCCGACTGCAATTACTTCCAGCGGCTGTGAGCACGAGACAGCCTGAAATCTGGCTTCAATACTAACTCAAATTAATAGAGAAAAGAACCATAGGACACAGTACATTTACTATTAATTATTTCAATAACCTGTGGTAAAAAAAAACCAACAAAACCCAAAAAACTATCTTCAGGATAAACTGGAGGTTTTATTTTACTTACACAAGCAATTTTCAGCAAGTTCCACAGTTCTTTCTGTCGTTTCTCCTGAAGCCTAACTACCGTTTCCTCATCTTTATTCATCAGATTCATCACTTTCTCCACTCTGGGGAACAATTCCAGTGCCTTCTGCTTGCAAACTACAGTTTTACTATTAAAAAAAACCCATAAATAAATAAAAATCAGATCACACGTGGGCAACTGCAGTAGGGGAACATTTCTGTAGTTTCTTATCTCTTGAAACACAGTGAGGTCTCGTTAGCTGAAAGCTCTGGAAGAAAACCTCTTGCTGAAAGAGGAAATGGTTTCTCTCAACCCTCAAGAAAAGCTGGCTCTACAGAACTCACCTGAGCTGAGCATAAATGACTCGGACTTTTTTTTCAAAGGTCTGGATTGCCTGTAGCAGCAGTCGTACTATTTCTTGGCTGTCCCCACTTGTCCTCTGATCTGAAATGAGAGTCAATTACACAGAAAGGTAGGCTTATAGGACAACGGGAGACGATTCTTAGTGGGTTGTTTCCACTGATTCTCCAATCCTGACACGTTCCAAGCTCAGGGCGTGCAAATTTGAGTGGGATGAACTGCACTGGATTTTAGCCACCTTCTTCAAAATGACGTCAATTCGAAAGCCGAGTTAGCAGAGTGGGTCTAATGCCTTGTGGCTGTATAGCTGCTCCGAGGAGCACTACATCTGTCATCCTTCCTACACAGAACCAGCAGCATATGCCTGCAGCAACAGCTTGCTCTGAGAGGAGCTCCAAAGGGGTTTCAAGAAGAGCTCAAGAAGGCAAGGCTGGCCTAGTTTAAAATGGACTCCCTGATCCTCTCTCCAAAATGAGGCGAGTCCAGTAGAGTCCAGGTGCAGCTAGCGTACGGGCAGGTCTAGAATGCAGAGAGTTTCCTCAGTGCTCATTACTGTCCCTCCAAAGGGACTATCCACACAAAGCAAGCTGACGTTGAGCTAAAATGTCTCTTACCTCGTGGCTTCTCTCTCAATCTCCGGTACAGCTCCCTGGCTTGTTCCTCTCTAGAAGAAAAAGGCACAGAACACAAGAGTACTTCTCTAGAACCTAAATTACAAACAAGTAGTTCAAGAGCTCAAATCTTTTATACAGCAGTCTGGCATTTCAGACTGATGACAGGTAAGGAGTCAAAAACAGTCTTTTAGTGTCAAAGTGCCCCCAGTCCCCCATAATTGGGCCAAAGAGATAGGACTTTCTTTGTCCTGCAGTGAATAAGCTTAGCTAGCAATACTCCCGCATCCGGAGTTCACGGCAGTTCAACTCACAAGTCTTCCAGTGTTCCTCCTTGTTTACGACCTAGTGGGCTTCTCTGCAGGTCCACAATGTCTGTCTGCAGGGCCATCATCCTCTTCACGAGCTGATCGACATCATCCTCCTGAAAGCAGGGCAGAAGGTAAGCACTGGCACAGCCTCATACGAAGAGACTCCACCGCTCACCCCGGTTCTTCCTTTCTCAGGCATGTTTCGAAACGCTCAGGTGGGCAAGGTGCAAACAGCAGCCTTGGACAAAGACAAATGAGAATTTTGATCCAAGGAAAGTAGCTTGGTGGTCTGGGATAAAAATATTCCCAAGGATTTTTTGCTAAGAAAAATAGAATAATTCAGCTTGTGACAATAAGCGCAGACATAAGAAGTTTCTATTTAAGGGAGGACAATGAAGGAAAAAAAGTTAAAAACAAGCCTCTCTTTTTTTTTTTTTTTGTGGTAAGCAGTTGGATTTAGAAACCTACCCGCCCACAGAGTTCCACAGCTTGCTCCATCTCTTTCCAGGCAAAGAGCAGCTTCTCAGAAGCTACATGAATGAAAGAAGAGCAATTGCTTTTCCCAGGTTCACACAGGAAAACGCAGATACTTTGTGGGGTAAGAGGCATAAAATGGCCTCTGATTGCCAGAGGCTATACTCACTAATTCCAAATTCAATCTGCTCTTTATACTTCTCCAGATCAATCTGGATGCTCGTTTTAAAGAAGTCCAGTTTTGCTTTCAGCTGCTGGGAAAGGGAAGCCATAGAATTCTTCATCTTTGAGAGGGTACTATTGTAACGCAGCAGATTCATCCTGCGTGGACAAGAAGAAGGTCCTATTACCCTCCCAGACTGAACCCACAGACTTATATCAGCACTAGACACTGTAACAAGGAGCACAGAAGCGGTTATGTCAGAGGCTGGAACTCTCAGCTTTTCATTAATTGTTAGTGGCTCCGCTCACGGGCTTCCCCATTGCAACAGGGTCCCTTCCCTCGCCCCGGAGAGCGGAGGCAGAGATAGGTATTCTGGAGGAAGTGCCGCCGTACATGGCCGCTCGCTGCCCCTGCTGGAGCCGGTTACAGTCCTCTTTCAGCGTCCGGATCGTGTGCCAGATCTGACCCCACACCTTCCGCAGCTGGAAAAAGTGGAGATTCTTCTTTGGATCCTGAACTGGAAGCAGAAGGGGAAGGGGAGGAGGGAAACACGCATATCAGCATGGAGCCTAAAAGTAGCGCTGAACGCACCAGCCCAAAACATGACTGCCCTGGGGGGCACGCTACCTCTTGCAAAGCTTAGAGGTGGCTAAGCCCTGTGCAGCTTCCCCCATACATCAAAATCGAACACTTCCTTCCCTCCGTTATTTTGACGACATGAATGAACACCATGCCAGCCCATTCTAGTGCTCCTTCAGTCCCAGTGCACAAGGGCTCTCTCTACTCTTTGCACAGTAGGACCCCAGAACACAGGCAGCCCTCCCAGTGCAGACCACCTCTCATATTCACGCTAGACAAAGTCCTTACGGATGCAGTCAACGCTTTCCGGATGAGGACGCAAAGCAACCTGAGCCTCGTAGACTTCTTTCTGGTTATCGAAGAGGAAGAGGAGGTCTGTGTCTGCAGCTGCAGTGTCATTCACCTGCAGAAGGCAAACACTCGGCTAGGTTCTCTCACAAAAAGCGAGCCTCGGTAACAGCACAGAGGATACTCCTCCTCGGCCGAAGACTGAGCACCAAAAGCAAGAGGGTGCAAGGCTGTTGCATCTGCATGGCTACTGTGACAAGAGCCTGCCAGAGCAGCAGTGCTGCGCTCCCAGACAGACAGCGGTGCCTGCGGATTCACCCATCAGCACGAAGGGAGCACGCAGACTCACCTTGCTATCGGCTGTATGTTTAGTGGCCAGCTTCTGAGAAAACAATGCAAGTCCAGCTTCCTGCAGTAGCTCCTGGTCCTGTTCTGGGATTCCCGTATCTGACTGGATTCTGGCCTTCACAGTCTGCAGAGTGTCCTCCTCTGTCACAGGGTAGGTGTGTACAGTTCCCGTAACCATGTTCAAAACATGAAGCAGCTACAAGGAGAGTAGTGTGACATAAGAAGGCCCGAAGATACAATGGTCATGTTTGAGCAGAGATCCCAGGACTGAGACACGGGCCACCTATAAGCTGCACGCTGAGCACTTTCAGGGCTCAAGAAGTCACTTCACAGCTACTTCCTAACACTATGCTCAAGTCCTTGTCCTCAGTCAACTGAAAGAGAGGCCACATGGCAATTAAACAGCTTCGGACATAGAATCCTCTACCAGAATATGGAACCGAGCACAACTGTGACTCCTGACAAGCTCAGGGAGTATTGGTCCTCAAATGAGCAAAAGGAAAGCCCCTGTCACTGTCAGGAGACAGCTGACTGAGAGTCTGTGCTGCTCCTCCTCCTAGGTCTACGACTTGAGCCTCTTCTCTTGTGGGCTACAGGCAACTGCTCTCTGGAAAACTTTCCAGAGTAATACAGACCCATTGCTCACCTTCAGGTTCAAAATGTCATCCAAAGCCTTGAAACACCCATTGGGTCCATACGTAGGATCTGTTCCTCTCTGCCGCGGGTGCCACATTAACATGAGCTGCAGCCATTTCTCCAGCCTCCCAGCCAAGACACTGAAGGACCAAAAGAAAGGGATCAGAAGAAGCAAAAGTGCATATGCAGTCACCATATGGCCTGACTAACAACGTCCCCACCCACCCCAGTCACAAACGCCGTGCTCGGAGGAAGGCAGAAACAGAGACTCAAAACTACGCAAGCCTGAGGAGGGACGCGAGCGTTGTTTGCGCCACGCACTCAATTCACTGACAGATTAACGCAGTAAGTCACAGAATACAAACACGGTCATGTTGCAGAAGAAATGGTTTATCCCACCCAGCGTGGCATACACATTTCTAGCCCTCACCTGTTTAGATTGTTTGGGCAGGGTAAACTGCTAGAAAATTTGACTTCTCCAGATAAGTCTTCTGAAACGACAATATCCAGCTCGCTCTTCTGCCGCACTTTTGTATGCCTAATGAATTCAAGCAAGTAGAACGGTGAAATAATCACCTGCCTTTCTCAGCCTGCTCGTTAATAGGCTCTTAAAGCTACTCTGGGTGGATGTAAAACAGGTGCCGCTCTGGTTTCTGCTACCGGCCCTGCGGGAGTCGGTCCTGATCCCAAAGAGCAAGTATCAGGAATGCTGAACTTGCTCAAGCAGCTCAAACTCCTGTGAAGGGAGTCAGTCTCCACGAGGCTAAGAAATGCAGAGATATTACCCCAAGAAAAGGGCCACAATTCTACCTCCCGTAGCCGGGACAGGTGCACTGCACGCACTCTTCTAGTCACCTAGCCCCAGCTCGCTCACCATTGCACCGGCTGCCAGTTGGGTAGGAACGGTCGGAAGCCGGTAATGCACTCAAAGGCCAGCGTGCCAAAGCTCCAGTAGTCCACTGTTACTGTGTACTTCTGCTGTTCCAGCAGCTCCGGAGCCTGGGACAGTTCAGACAGGTGTGAGACAAAGCCACCCATCTCCTAGCTCCCTCTATCCCTTAAGGAACTCATTAACATTTGTACAACAGATCGAAGATGGTGCTGAATGCTCTGCCTCTCACGAGCTTCAAGATCCTCTCAGTGAATGGCAGAGGTTATTGGCACTCCTGCTTCCTAATTATAACAGACATAGACAGCACGCTCCGAAAACCCACCGTCAGCGAAACAAACCCGGTCACCTTTGCCAGCTGCGGCACCCCAAATGCACCCCATACCAGGACAAGTCCTTCATTCCAGCCCAGAGCCTGCTAACAGTCCGCTCCACCCGCTGCAGCGGGAGCTGCTCCGCCAGCTCAATCCCCTCCTTACCAAGTACTGCAGAGTACCAACAAAGGACGTGCACAGGCTGCCCTGATCCAACTCCTTCGCATAGCCAAGGTCAATGATTTTGTGTATTAACTGAAACACACGACGGAGAACAAGAACATTAGAGAGAAGTCCTGTTCAAAGCACACGATACAGCAGAGAAAGAAAAGGTTCAGCTCGTTGAAGTTACGCAGGAAAGGTGCCAGCGAAGAGGTGAAAGCAGAAATAGAATCATAGAATGGCAGGGGTTGGAAGGGACCTCTGGAGATCAGCGAGTCCAACCCCCCGGCCAGAGCAGGGTCACCCAGGGCAGGCCACGCAGGAACAGATCCAGACGGCTCCTAGAGATTCCTAAAACCGCAAACTACACGAAGTTGTCATTGGCTCGATACACACAGAGCTGGAGACATTACCGCTAATTCAGATCTTGAGTCAATCGGTACAGTCTGGTTCTTTCCTTAGCAGCTGGAAGTCAAACTGTCAGGTCAAATGTCAGACCACGCATCTAATACAACCTTTCACCTCGGCTGCGTGCAGAATACTGTTCATCTGACAGGCAGATCTGAGCTAGCTGTCATCCTGGGTCGAGTGCTCTTGCAGAGGGACCGCTGTAACTGCGCGAACCCCATGCATGCTCCTCTTACACTTACTTGTCTGTGCAGGCAGAGACACCTGGGTACTGCTTACCCTTTGCTCTCCTTGCTGCAGCACAATGTTCTCTGGTTTCAGATCTCTGTGGATGATCCTGTTCTCATGAAGGTACCTGAGAGCAGAAGCTGAGACACGGGAAAAGCCACTTGTAAGAGTGTAACTAACAGTAGCTAGCGTGAGCTCAGTACAGATTCATTTCCACCTAGTATTAAGCATGGCTTTTGGGTCAGTTGTCTCTGGACAGCACCCAGTGTCATTTCTTGGCCACTACGGAGTACAAGGATGAGGCAGTAGAACATAAATGCTGTGGAACACAAGGGACAGGAGAGAATGCCTACCAGCCACGCCTGCAGCAAAAGCAACAACAAATGCACGCTTATCCTCTTGCTGCAAGCTCCCTTTCTAAACGTACATCTGTCCCAAGTGCACTTCTTACTTAAATACCTTCTCCCTAGAGCATTAGAACCTGTCCAGTTTTGCCTCCGCTGCAACTCGGTAAGATCACAAGGTAGCCTGACCAAACAGTTCCACCCCACAAGTCTCCGGACAGTACCTGGCAATCTTTGCACCAAAACTGTCTAGAAGTCCACACAGGGGCTGCCCAAATGCTAATGGGAAGCCACCGACCGCGCACACTCTGAA
This sequence comes from Ceryle rudis, assembly GCA_033439905.1. Classification (NCBI taxonomy): domain Eukaryota; kingdom Metazoa; phylum Chordata; class Aves; order Coraciiformes; family Cerylidae; genus Ceryle; species Ceryle rudis. The sequence goes on along the minus strand of JAAGNO010013550.1, from coordinate 18,157 downwards.
GTGCTGATGTTCAGCTGTTAGGCTGAGGGTGGAGACTGATGTGCAACGTAACCCAGAGTTGCTTGGTGAGCGTTCAGCTATCCAGAACCTTCCAGGCAATCCTAAGTGCCATTTTTGTAGGGCAAGAAAAATCCATCTCTACATTTTCAAGAACAAAAATCAAAGGTTGGCTCTGGCACAGGGAGGGTTGGCAGAGCAAGGCGGGAAACAAGGATACTCTTCAAAGGTTAGTCTGAGGTGGGGTCATTAAGGTTACTTAGTGTGGATCTGGCACCGAAAGGGCTTCCATAGTTCAGACAGCCGAAGGAACTGCCACCACTCACCTATATCAGATAACAAGATGAGAATAGCTTCTTCCCGCAAGCCACAGCAGTTCTCCAGCTGATTTAGGTACTGCAAGAAAACAACACAGAATAGTCTTTTTCTCCTGTAACATGAGTGAAGCTCACAAGTCCCACAAACTCTTGGGGATCAAGAAGTCCCGAAAACAGGAATGAAATTATCCAGAAGCAGGAAACTTCATGGGTTTGTGACCTGTGGTAGAAGCACTTACAGCTTCAGGTCCTGGTCTAACCACATGGGAGGAGAAAAGAGTAGTTAAAAGAAGTCAGTGTCACCCCCATTCTCTTCCTCCTACTGTCTCCATCCTTCATAACCATTTCCTCTGTTCCTGGCAGTCTGACCTCAAATCTCAGCTCTAAGCTCAGAGTTTTATCTATGGGTAGATTATAACAAAGGTTAGAAAAACAGTGCGATTAGAACGAATGTGTTATCTCCTCCTGTGACAGATAGGAGTTAATCACTGTCGGGAAGGGTGCAGCCCCCAGATGTACTCTACCCTACAACGATCTGGATCACACAGCCTGTTGCACACCCCTCACACGCGCCTTCATCCTCTACAGGCAAACTCCTCACAGCCAAACAAATACAAAAAGCTTCAGAAAGCACTTAAGTCTTCCAAAGCTGAACGCAACATCAAGGACTAACCCAGCAAAGCCTACTGGTGCCATGAGAAGAATTAGGGAGCATCAAGATGTGGAAACGGGGGCTTTACAGGGAGGATCAACTGAGAAGCCAACCCAGCCCCAGGGGCCTCACTCACCTTGCGGAGGTCTCCTCCCTGGCAGTACTCCATGGCCAGCAGTGGCAGGTCATTCGGTGCAAGCTTCTGCATCCCTTCAGGGACATCACGAGCAGCCACCACATTGGGATGGTTCAGCCTGAGGGGTGGAAAGCAGACGAGCATACGGTGGTGAGCAGAACCAGGGTAACACCCGAAAGGTGACCGTCTGCAACAGCCGTGCTTTTTCACACGCTCACGGTCATTGCACAAAGTCCCGCAAGGACATTGCTCCTTTTAGGAGCTGAAGTAGGGAATTCTACAGGTCTGCAATTCGTCCACCCATCCTTCCCGAACCTACATTCGTGTGTCCCCCCCCCCCCCGCAGTCAGGAATAAGCATTTAAGTTCCTCCTAAAATGGCATAAGCCTAAGAATTCTTGACAGTAGAAGATCTGTGATTAAGATATGTCAAATGTCATCAACATCTAAAAAACGAAGCTGTAGTATTTGTGCTTTTGAAAGCAACAGTTGAAGAAACAAATAAATGTTTTATCTGAACATCTTTTTACACAATATCTTATACAAAACAGGACACCAGAGGAAGAGACCTGCATACAATAAATTGAGAAGGTTGGCATTTGTTATGGACAGGAACAATTGATGGCTAAATAAAGATTCCCATTAAATTTGAGTTATGAAAACAAAGTAAATATTACCAAGTTGCAATAAGTTCAGAAACTGGTTTTACAAGTTATAATTAATTATGTTGCCCAAAAAAGTCCCAGACAATAGTAAATATTTTGCATAATATTTTACACTACCACAACATGAATATTTGCTGAAAAAGAAAGCAAAACTTCAAAAGAAAACAAGTGTTTTCTCCCACCTGGCAATCTGTTTACATAGTTCATCACAGCAGAGAGGTACTTACCCCCACTTGCATATTCCATTATTAAATAGAGAGTTTTTTCAGTTTCAATGACTTCAAATAGCTTCACTAGAAAAGAAAGCCATTTATTAATCAGTTAACTAGTTGCAGAAGTATCATGTTAATCCCACAGAGAATTCTGACAGGAAAAAAACAAAAAAAAAAAAAGAAGAAACAGTTTGCTTGCTGCTTGGCAATATCAGACTTTTATGCTAAGAAGGCTTTTTCTGTCTATTGCTCCTAAGTGAAAAACTCTCGAAGACATTTGGCTAACTAATACAGAAAAGCATTTTCTCAAGAAACAATACTTTGCTTTGGTTTCATGGGAAAAGCAACTAAATTAAGCAGAACATCCACAGATTTGAGCACCAGCAAGAGCCATTTTTATGCCCCAAACTGGCATATATGGGACAAATGCATTATCAGTCAGTTTGCTGACAGTCCCATAACACCTCATCACTTCAATGTACAATCCTGAGCAACTTCTTGACCACTTCTTGGTTTTGGTATATACTGATTGTTAACGAGACCGTGAATTCAGTCAAAGATCAGTATTACAGTGAAAAGAAGCTAAAAGAAGCTAAATTATCCATTAGCTATGCAAATAGTTTTGTACAAAGGGAGCAAAATGCTTTTGTTGGTTTTTTTTTTAAACACACAGCCCTAAAAAAAAATATTTATTATTGCTACTTTACAGTAAATTGACAACCTAGTGCAAAATCATCTTTTAAACTCATGTGACAAGAATGTTACAGTGAAAAAACTAAAACTTCTCTAGAGTTGGAAATTACATGAAAGAAACAAGGTACCTATATTTGGATGATTTAAGATCTTCATTATTCTTACTTCTCTAAAGAGCTGAAATAAACACAGAACATGAAATAAGTTAATGAAATAGGAAACACCCATTCTTCCTAAAGCTTGATAATTTTTATATCCTTATTTAAACAAAAGAGCAAACATAACTATTAGCATTTCAGTGAAGGTCAGTAAGCACTTACTGGAGGAAAGAGTTAAATGCCTCCTTGTTTTAACACCCCTCCTCAAACAAGTGAGCCTTCAAAAACCTAAAAATGATCACAAAGGGCTCCATATAGCTCAGGAGGGAAGTGATCTTAGCTGTGTTTTGCAGACTTTTGGGGACAGAAAACCATTGTAAGCCCACACATCACCTTGCTGGCCAGTACATCTCACACCATCTTTCAACCCCTTCACAGAAAATACTGTTCCCAAAGTTATACGCAACCTCACCACAGCACCTTTTGCATATCACTGCACTACGTTACCGGTATAAATTTGTCTCTATGGTACTTTGTTAAAGCCATGGAATTACAAGAACTCACAGGAAAAAAACCCCCAAACAAACAGCTGCTCATATCACACAAAAAGCATGTTACACATGTACACCAGCAAAGAGCAAGTCTGGAGAGATGGGGAGGCAAGGATCCCCCTCGGTCCTTCAGAACCGCTCCTCCAAGGCAACTGAGGCACAGTAGCACAGAGTCCTGGGTTTGTCACCACAGCTCCACTGACTCACTGCCAAATATCCAGCCTCCAAGCCTGCTCAGCCAGTACAACATGCTGAACGTACTTGCCAAAATTAATAGAGCAGAACACAAATGGTGTTTGCCTGACCCCAGCAGACATTACTTCAGGAGTACAGTCTCAAAGGGATCAACCTACTCCCACCCTCTCTTCACCCTCCACCTTCCCATGCAACAGGATCACACAGCTTCCCTTTAGGCAGGCATTACTGTTAACCAAGACTGACACATTAAGTTTGGGAACAAATTTAACAGGAAAGAATGTCACAAAACACACACTCCCTCAAATAAAACCACTCCATCTCTAAGTTTTCTGCTGTAGCTCCTTGCCCACCCCAGCACGTCTATTTTGGCTGGACAAGTGGTGAGGGAGTACAACTGCCAGTTTCAAGCTGCAGTATGACATTACAGCAACAGTGCCCTGTCCAGAGACCACACACTGACTGCAAGGATCTTGTTCTCCACACCCCCCAACACCAATACCAATATAAAGACAGTTTTGCTTGGGTAGTATTTCCAAAGAGTTTAACTTTGCCTGTAACACAAGGTAAACTCTGTGCTCCTGAAGCTGAATGATAATACAGGAATGACATTTAACAAATCATGAGTGAAAGCAGAGTCTATTACTGATGATCTGTTAATTATTTTTTCACCTCTGAAAACTCTTCTGCAAAGACAATTAGAAGATGCTCATAAATCCTAAGTGTAATACTAAAATTGCCATAGGTGGTGTTACTGCAATATCAAACCCTGCTTTTGATGAAGTCGGTTAATAGGATATGAAGTAAAAGTAGCCCTGCTTCCTCCCCCAGAAAAGACTCAAGATTAAAAATTATTTAAAAAGCCAAATACCTTGAAGTGCAAATACCATTGTATTAGGAAACCCCACAGAATTCTCTTTCCAGGCAGTGCACTATATGGCAGTCAAGCGCATAGCTGTTTTCCCTCTGTAGCTCCCCCCATGCCATCCCAAGACAGTCTCATGCCTATTATTTTCTAACAACATGCTTGAAAAAGCAGGAGTCATCAAGAGGGTTTATTATAAACCTAACACCTACTTCTACAGGAATACCAGTAACGTAACATATCATACTGAACTTAATGTAAAGAGACTGAAGCAGAACTGAAGTCCACAGCTCCAATGGAATGCAGACATCGGAGAAAAGAAAAGAGTTTTGCAAATAAGAGATAACAGCATTGTTACTAACAGTAAGGAAACAAAAATTGCTGCTACAAGATTTGCCTCGGGTCAGATTTCAGATATAGTGAAGACAATTAATATGTCTACATGTATTACTAACAACTCAAAAATCTGTAGGTGTACTTAATAAAAGCAGAAAAAAATGAAATATAGAAAATAAGAAAACAAGACAGAGTCAACAAATCAAAATCTTTTTGCCTTTTTATAAAGAAAATGGAGGAGTTGGGATTACAGTAAATGGGGAAAAAAATAAAAATCACAATTTATAGACCAGTTCTAACAATTCTCTGCTTCCTGGTATTTCTGTAAAGGCTAAGATTTGGGGGAGCAATCCTCACTGCACTGCCCAACAGGCCTTCTCCTCCACGCTACAGCCATGGCTATAAATGCCACGCTACCTGAACACTGAGTAACACCAGTTTTCCAAATGCTTTTCATTACCCTAGCGTCATGGTCCATGGCTGTGCCCGACACTTCACGAGATGACAAACTGCTTAAATACAATCAAAATTGATTGATCAAGAAAATTTTTGGACATGCAAAGTAAGAGTTTCATAACCTACAAATGCATTTTGCATTTGTTCTTCTCACCCAGAGAGTATGTAAATTGTCTTTTTTTTTTTTTAGTTTATGTTATTCCTGGAGCTTTTTCATATGTATTTAGACAAAGGACACTACTTCACCATCTCTCTCTTTGATCATCAGAAATCTGAAAGCAGTAGAATCTATATTTTTTCATTCAGTTCATGTGAACTGGTATATAATGTATACTGAATACTCCATTATATAAGCTCTAACTGAAAGTATTAAATGAAAGCCTCTGGTCAGCTTTTAAAGTTTTGAAGACAGTTTGCTTAATTCGCTCTTATTATTGCTATCTTCCACCCTCAATAGTCACATAAAGCCCATTGGAGATGCTTGACATTTTATTATATATTACAGTCTATTTCTGATAGAGGAATAAAATGTAGAACATAACACAACTTGCACACAGTATGCTGAGAAGAAAAATTTCCCGGATTTCATTCCTCCCAATTATCATGTGCATCAACTTCTAGCAAATGAAGTAGTAATTATCATCACAGGGTAAAATTTCCTGCAAACAGACGGGTATGATAAAAGCCCACACATCAGAGGATATCTGCCACAGAACACAGAAGTGGTGCAACATCAGAAGACATAACGTGAAGGTTCTTAATACAGAAAATAATTTCCTTAGTTTTAGGAACTTACTTGTGAGACCATAAAGGCAGACAATCAACTGAAAGCAGTGCTTATCACTTTAATTTCTCATACCAAGATTAAAAACTACTCTCAAGTAGTTGAGCAGCTCATTTTCCGTCAACAGGAGCTCTACAAATATTTCTAAGCAAAGACAAACATCCTTAGTCTGCCAAACAAATGGCTTTCAGCTTTGTTGTGGTCTGGTCCTTTGACTGTAAGCCATGTTAGATACAGGGAAAGAATTACATTTAATTAATGCTTCTAGCTGACAAACTGAGTAACAAACAGCACTGGAAGCACAGACACATACTGAGTAATAATCTTGATTTAATTTTACTTGAACTTTATTATGCTGAGACAACTGAAACAACAAGGCAGTTGGGGAAAAGACACATCTTTTAAGCCAACTCTCTTTCAACACAGCAAAAAACAGATTAGAAGTGTTCCTGTGTTATTCCAAAAACACTGGAAAAAAAGTTTTTCTTAAAAGCAAATCAGTACCCTCATCAGATGCAGAGCACTAACATATCCAGGATAAAGCACCCCAAAGCAGGGACTTTTCATGAGATCTTGTCCCAAGCCAGCTCAAGCCTGACCTGTGTGTAGTGCTCCTCCTGATAACTGTTCACTGCAATATGCCCTATGTATAATTAGGAGCCCAAAGCAGGAAGCCTTTACACAATACGTCTGTCTCAAACAAATCCCAACTTGAAAACAGAAGAAAAAACCCACTTCTTGTAAACAGAAAATACTGGGCATTTTAAATTATTATCCTTTTCTTAACTATCCTTAACTACGGATAAATCCATGGTCAGAAAGGACATTGTCCATGTTAAAAGTGATGTTTAGAACTCGAAAAAGCTTTAACAAAAAAAACGGCCCAAACAAGTAGCAAAACATCTGCACATAATGAGCAAAAATATTTGGCTGAAGAGCCAAGTTCTAAAAAAGGAAAATGAGAAGTGCCTTAGTATTATTACACGGGCTCGGTAAAAAAAAACCTTGCATATAATGGCACTGCTAATTCAAAAGGGGGGAAAAAAACATTTTTTTTTTTTATTTTTTTTTTTTTTTTGTCTAGGAGGAAGTGACCTACTGTAGCATCAGCCCTTGTTTCCAATGAGATTGACGTTGACTGTAACTAGGTACACAGTGCAGTTGTGGAGAACAGCGATTATGACTAACACCACCAGCATGGGAAAAAAGCTCTAAGAACTCCCTTTTCTTTCAAAGCAGGGAAGTACCAGCTATAGTTTCCTCTTTGCTAAGCATGAGCTGCAGCGTAGTAATTAGGTCCTAAACCAACAGTTAGGAGTAGCTGCATGTAGCTACCACACACTTCCTCAGCAGCAGGCAAGAAACCCCACTCTTCTGAAAAGCTGCGCTGCTGAACATTGAGCTGTCAGGACAGCAGCTGCCTAGAGCCTACTGTGAGGGCATACCAAGAATTACTGCTCCAGAAAGCAAAGCAAGTCCTTAACAAGGTTAACTTCTTTCTGGCAGCTGAATTATTGGTGCGGAAGATGTAATACAAAGACATCAGAACTGGCAGCCTTAATCTCCATTTGTTTCCCCACCTAAGGATGATGAGGGTATGCAGCTACACCGCAGCTGAGACACTACATACCACACCCTCTTCTCGGCACAGCCCTTCCCACCATACCTCAAATATTTTATCGCTCTCTCCAGAACTGCAAGATCAGAAGCACTTCCATCTATGCTTCCCCTGCAGCTACAGGTCACGTGTGCAGTTGGCTTCAAATGCACTGCTGACAGTGCTGGGGGAAACGAGGCAAAGGAGTTTGCAAAAAAAGCTTCGATTGAGCAAAACTGGTAAATAATGTTCTGTGCATTCACTCTGCTTACTATGACAAGCAGGCATTTAATCTTAAGAAAACTGGTTTTTTTTGAATTGAGAACACCGACATAACACCTTGCTATTTTTTTTCTGCACATTTAACAAATGATCTTCAGAGAGGACAGCGCATTAACAATCTCCCTCTCCAAATCTGGTCTGATTTCTATACCACTGTTTTGTATTATTCTTCCCAACTCCCCTTTAAGAAAACAATTGGTAGACAAGACCTATTTACAAATCACACTTTGTTATCTAGTTTTATAAATTGTAAATAGAAATGAAATTACAACTGATACACGAGCAGACACTGAGCGAGTTGAAACCTAGGAACCAAAGAGCCAAGAAGCACACTGCCAGCTTACAGCCTTGCCAATGGAACACCTGGGACTTGTGAAAGGTTGGTTTTGTACCCGAATACGAGCTCAAGCTAGCATTACGGCCCAATCTCAACTTAACACTATCTGAAGGATTAAGATTTTACATTTTTGTCTGAAAAAAATGGCCTCTATACTTTTCTTTGACAATTCTTCCCACACCTCTTCATATCACACAGCTTTTGTTTGTTTTTCAAGTGCTTCAAGCATTTAACTTTTTTTTTTTTTTTCAGGTATTCCAAGTTCCACAGATCTGCCACACAAATCAACTTTATCTAATCCATCATACTACCTAACTTGCATTTCACTTCCTCCCCCCTTAACCAGAAACTACCAACAATCTCAGGGCTTGAGGTGAAAAAAAATCTGAGAAAACTGGAACCACATCTACTTTTACACAGTCTACAGAGTCAGTAGGAAGGTGCTACCTGCTCAGATGATGGAGCCATTCCTCTATAGGCTATCCTTTGCCGCTCAACCAGAACATACAATGTAAGAACGTGGGTGTTTTTCCAATTTATTTTTGCACCATTAATTTTGATATCAACATCTTGTCACGCAATCTTTTTAGTATTTGCATAAAATCCAAGTGTTTGTATTCTCCAGTTTACTCTGGTTATACTATTTCATTTTGTTTGCAGGTAAGTTCTGGGTATTCTTTCCTTCAAACAGAAATATTGCAAGGGGTTTTTAATCAAAGTACTCAAAAGTAAATACAAAGCCTTTGACTGCAGCACTTAAAAGGAGAGGGTTAGAAAAGTCCTAGGTAAAAGTGACATTTAAATGTACTTCCTGCAGGCACTCCAAAGCAGACTGGCTTGGCTTGTTGAAAGAGTAGGATTTATCACTACTTACTAAAATAGATAAGGCAATACAACTGTAACAGCACATTAAACATTTCGGGCTAGAGGGAAGAAACCAGAATAGCCACGCTCCAATTTGTTCCATAAAACCGCATCACCTTTCCCGCTGCAAACTTCATGAAAGGCATAGATAGTGTTTGGCCTTCAGTCCAGAAGTAGTATTTTCAAGGCCAGTTTAAGAGAACACATAAGCTTTGTATTTTTAAGTTTCACAAAGTGACCAGCACGAAGGAGACACAGGGGCATGACATCAAACCATAAGCGTCCTCTCTAGAATTAGCTATGCTTGAGAGACAAAGGAAGTGGCTAATACCACTGTTTTCTCAATTTACAGCTCTGTACGGGTTCATCCTGAACAACTGCAGGGTTGTCAAAAATATCTGTTACAAAACTACTTATTAAATACAGCAGTCAGATGCGTGCAAGGTATGCAATGTTTCAGATTCTCCAGCACAGGCCTTCAGGGTTAATGGAAGGAGAAGGTGAAACAAAACAAGTTACAATACAGTTGAAAGACTAAATGTAAAAACCTACCTTCTGTAGGCTAGTTGGGTTCAGCTGTGTTTTGTCAATGATTTTTATGGCGACCTAAAGGAAGAGTTCATAATCAGTATTTTCCACATGAACAATGAATGCAGTATTATTACAAGGTGGTCAAATCCAGTAATAGAAATTGAAAACATTAAATTTAAATAAAACCCACTCAAGTTTCTTCAGCAACTTATGTACCTGAACAAAACCCCATCTGAAATTAAAAGGTAAAGTGTAATTTACTGCAACAAACTAAACAGGAGTGGAAAACCTCTCAGTATTTTAAGCATATTAAGACAAGAAGCTCCCTTAAGTCTTTTCCTTGATATTAAGACCATCACATTTATTACAGTGAGAGCTCCAACACCAGACAGTGCCCCACTAGAGAGCTGTGTGCCTTCAGGTAATACTGACATGGTACAACTGCACAACAGATTACACAGAACTGACTGGGCATTGGTAATTTGCAAGGGTGCTTCTAAAAACAGAGATTTCAGAACAAATTGAAAGTAATTCCACACCGATTCTGCAAGAACTAAGTTCACCTTTGGAAATTCATTGAATATTTGCATCAATTTGCTCCCTGAAGGATGAAAAGAAATATCACTTCTGCATTGACAAAAATTCATTGACTGTAGTACAAAAATGCAGGCAAGTTCATTCCTTTATTGTTTCTTGTCTTTTCAGTAAATACCGCACAGAAATCCCGAAGAACAAAATGAAAATGTCACAAAATAATCATAAGCGAAATTCAATACCACAGTAACGAGTCAGAACCTGAAGATTCGAGGCAATGAACAGGCAACAGAGAAGACTTTCAGTGCAATGCAGTTTGGATATGGGATGAGTTAGAACAGGAAACAGGAACCTTTCTAGAATTACATGCCAATTGGTATTTTTCCTTTCTAAATTAGAGACTAAACATACCAGAAGAAACTCTACAGAAGCCAAGGAGATGGTGCCTCAAAGAGGCAAGATGCTGCAACTCAGCTGATTATACTCCACTGGTGCAAAGCAAGGGCTTTACATTTCTCTTGATTTTTTGGCTTAAACAGCAGATGCTGCTCCTGCCCATGCCACAGCTCCCCTTTCCCTGCACTGCTTTGTGCTACCTTTGTCATTTCATTAACTTGGGGTTGGCAACAATGGAATAAAGAATGTCTGACATCAAAGCAAATTTATATCCCTACATTCAAGTGCAGAAACATGTGTATAGATCATCACGATGGAGAGAGTAAGAGGAGAACAGTGTTCAATGCTTGGGTGCATCACAGAATTATATGACAGATATGTGTTTTCTGAAACTGAGATTTGAGATTTATTTTGAGCCCTTTTAGATGGAATATATGATGAGACATCAGCAAGAAACCATCTAAGAATACTTTTGCTCTGAGGAGTGTTTTCTTCTAAGGTATGCTACTGAAATTAAAGATCACAACTTCCCGAGGCAAAATTCCATTGCAAAACCTTGAGAAATCACTTCAAAAATACAAAGGAGATAAACATATTAAGAAGCAGGTATTTTTATATTAGTAGTTGTGTACGAAACCAAGAAAGATTTCTATCTCTTACCATTACACCTGCTGAACTACTCTCATGAAAGTAACAACGTTATTCACTTCCAGCAACCTCTTACAAATCCATGCTGGATGGAGAGTGACCACTGCCTCTGTCAACAGCAGAGGTTATCTGACAGTCACCTTGTGTCCCAAGACTACCCACGACACAAAAGACAGCTGTTTGCTTGGTATGTGCCTTCCACTCAGGAAAAGTTGCATTTGTGTTCTGAGCTGTATCATTCTGGTCAATCTTTGAAAGAGGAACTTAAATCAACACGGGAATTCTTAAGGTATTGGGTTTCTGCAAAACACAGATCACCTTCCACATTGGTGCCAGATGATCAGAGAGGTCTCTGACACCAGCAGATTCAGCCCCAGAGATACAGGGAAGGTACTCACCTCAGTTTTCCAAAAGGCAGACTCACAGGCTTGTTCAGTGCACTAATTATAGCCTTAAAGGCAGGATGAATTTAGAGAATTCCTATGCATGTGAACACTGAGAGTACAGTGTGCTAATACTGACTTTGAGAGCTTGAACCCATCATCAGAACAGGGAGCAATTTCAGGTGCCTTGATAAGGTTTTCAAATCACAGGCAAAGGCAACCCGCCCTCAAGAATAGTTCTGATGAGCCTGAGAGGAAAAAAAAAAATCTTCCATTTTACTAAGCATAGTTAATAAAGCATCAAATTGCCTTCTGAAGGAGAAACTTTGCTCTCTTTACACAAAGTGAATCTGGAATGGTTTCAAGTATTGTGTGCTATGGTCAATGTTGGGGAATGCAAGTCCACCTACACTGTTACACTGCTACATCAGCCGTGATATTCTGTGTGAGGTCGTTAGTAGAATTAAAATTAACTTTGCCTTCACCACTCACAGTAACAAGACTTAAAATATTCCTCCCATGTGACTTGAATGAGTTAAAACAATCGGAAGTTGAGACACTGAGCAAACTGGCCAAACTGCTACCATTCAGAATGCTTTCTCCCTCTTAAATTTCACTTTTTCCAAGGGAAGAACAGAAAGATGGCAGTAGATTCCCTGGAGTCAGACTTGGATCCTCAAAGAATCCTGTCTCACCAGGAAACTTTAACTTCCTGGCTATTAACTGAACACATGCCTTTTATGAACAGAAGGATCCATATATTTTTGGCTGTAATTCCAATCACCTCAGTAACAGCAAAAGGCAGTTTTAGATTAATTTTGGCAAGTATGGAAATCTTGTCAGAGGAAATAACCTTTGATAAATTACAACAGAAAATACATGGCTTAAAGTCAAAGAATTAACAAAAGCAGATTTACAATGAAGATTCTTGGTTTTGAAAGGGCAGACAGACTACAAATAATACTCTCTCCTGGACAGAGGATTTCAAAGCAGGGTGCTTCCAAACACCAGCTCTAGTGCAGTGAAGCTAACCCTCCCTCCATACCCCTGCAGTGAGCAGAAGGCAACACACTCCTGGGCAGGACAATCTAACACCCTAAGTTAGGCCGATGTTCTGATCACTCCCAAAAGGGCTAAATATTTCTCCCTTTCTGTAATTTGAGGCTGGGCTCTCATCATACATCTGCAGATACACTCAAGATGGGAATAAAAGAGAGTCATGGATCTTTCTCCAGTTGGTAACATGAAAGCCATATCTCAAGCAATGCAAAAATTCATAAGGAAGGACTCCAGATGTAAGGAGATGAGCAACTACCCTAGAAGAATGCTTGAACAAACACACCGTTCTCCCAAGAAATGACAGAAAAGTGATGATCTCCTGCATGATTTAGAAGTTAATCATTGCAGAGCTATAAATCCAGAACTGCCATAAAGTGAAACTGAACTGCACACTTACAAGAACACGAAGGCTTAGCCACATAGATCAGAAGATAAGCAGAGTTCAAATACATCAGGGATACAGCAGAGATGAAAACTCATTTAAGCATGACTCCAAAACTAAGCATTTTATTTTAGGTCTTGGTACGTAAGATGGAAAAAAGAACAGGACCGAAGACAAGACAGCCAGCAGGTCTAAATGTGTAAAGCAGGAAATCACAAATCCAGGAAGATGAGTGCTGCCTGGCTGAGGCCAGACTGAGAACATTATCCTGGAATTCTTAAGAGTGGCAAGTTTAAAGAGGGGGGAGGACAAAAAAGCATCATTGTAGCACAGATTTCTAAAATCTATCAAGAACAATTTCTAAACCTGTGCTGCCATTTTATCAGAGGTTTGGTTTGTTTTTTTCCTAGTACAGTCATTTACCACAAAATGAGCTCAAAATTTGCAGGGAAAAAATAGGAAAACAGAAGGGTTGAATGCAACATTTTCCTACAGTTAATTGTGCCCTATGTAAACACATGAGATATGACTAGCTGGACTATAGTAAAGCATCATTTTGGAGGATGTATGGAAATTACTGAAGCTGAAATGTGCAGAGGTTTTTTTTAATTTTGAAAAAAAGGGCTAAAGAGGTATCAGGTTGGAAAAAAATGAGTAAGGGTTTTTAAAGGACAAGACTGGGGCCCAATCTTGTTTAATCAGTGGCTTTGGCACAGACAGTCAAACCATAATGACTAAGTGTGTTGAAGGAGTTAAGAGGCACCATCGAGTACAATGGAAAACTGATATAAACAACCTTGGAGACAAGTTAGCAAAGAAAGCGAGATTGAACAAAGTACAAGGTGCCGTTGCTGATCACAACCAAAACATATCAGTGTTAGAGCCATGGCAAAGGTTAGCACAATCTAAAGATTGGTCAGATGAATACTTCTATAAGGACAAGACAATGACACTGGGGAAACTGTTAACCAGAATACTGTAAACAATTCTGGTCATCCACATCTAAAACATGTAATTATCATCAAAGTTGTGAAGTTCACCTAGCAAGAAAATAAACCTTTTTTTACTTTGTAAGAGGGAGGAGTGTAAGTTTAAAATACCTTCAGGATATTTCTATAAAACCAGCTTAATCATTCCCTTCAAAGGAATGCCACTCATTCTAGGTAACTGGGACCAATGGCCACATCCTGGAAAGTATTTATGCTCTGCGTTGACTGAACAACTATTCCATGAGAATTAAAGAAACTTAGTACTTAAATGTTACCAAATTTGGCCAAAGATTTTACACTGTCAATTTATTTCTTGACATTTCAAACAAAAATAATGAACAAGAGGTCAACGCAGTGACATGCAAGCAAAATGTACTTCAATTTTTGCAAAGCAACATGTGACACGATACCCATCTCCAGCTCCTGTATCTATAGTAATAGCAAATACTTAGGAAGTACTTGCATCTTCTGTGTTAAGTATCACCAAAAAAAGGTGAGGGAAATTATGCGGAAAGCCAAAAAATTTGTCTACGAACGAGCACTAACTTCAATACCAGAATAGAGCTGCTGATCAGTGGAGCTGTCAGCTCAAAAATAAAAAAATATCTCCCAACAACTCTTGCAAAATGATGTCCCCTCTGTTCCTATTACTACTGAAGTCTTCATTAGCTTAGAAAAAAAGAAACTCCCTTAAAGCGCTGACATCAGCAACACAGCTTTCTTTAAAAGTCCTTGCTGGTATCAGCAAACGTACTTCATTAGACAGGTTTGGCAAGAAAAGGTCAACAGTGTTTCTCCCTATTTCAGTACGTAGAGTTGCTATTAATAAAACAGCATCAAGAAACACCTTCTTGTAACAAGTAAACAGGACTATAGCTCACCAAATCAGAACCATAATTAAGTGCAAGTTATTAATTACATTACAATGGTATGCAGAAATTCGTTATGGAGCTGAGTTAGACACTATGAGAAGATACAAGAGAAAGCTTGTCTATACCACACAACACTGAGCAAGACACACAAACCGGCTCCGAACAAACTGGAGTGTGTTCCAAGGCTGCCCAGCCCCACAGACAGTAGCAGAACTCCGAGGAGACACATTGCTTTGGCAAGAAATACTGTGTTTGGACTATTCATACTCTAGTCAAGAAGATATTACTTGTTTTCATTCTTGACTTCCCCTCAAATACATCTCTGCACTATGCACTACAGAGACACCAAGAGGCAGTACTTCCAACAAGCTCATTTAATTGCTCTATATTGAGTGTCTTTTTGGGAATGGAGGATTTAGCAGAGAATTCTAGTAGCAAACTTGAACACAGTTGACTTGGACAGGGACTTGTCAAAAATATAAATTTAAGAGACCATTTTCAAGGTAAATTGCTTTGTGATCATTACTAAACAAAAATACAGTTTTCCATTCCTGTTTTTAACTACCTCAGTGGCAATATCTCTAGTAAAACATGCTCAATGTTCACTGACTTAGGATGATGCTATTCTAAAAGAACCTTCACACCTACAGCAATTCACTACTGTTTACACTTTACCTCTCTGCCAGTTAAGATGTGCCTTGCCAGTTTTACTTTTGCAAAATTCCCCTTCCCAATCGTTTTAAGGAGCCTGTAATTTCCAATATGTGGCTGCTCATCTGCGCAGGAAGCTATAGAGTTCCTGCAGCGAGCTCCAGAGCGCCCAGTTCGAGAGGAAACTTCCTGCCGTCCGTCTCCATGGGACGTGTGCTGCAATAGAAACACACATAGGTAAGACTGAGAAATAAATACAAAACACATTAATGATGCGAGGCATACAACATTCAAGAACATCAGCAACTCCTTTGAAGAAAACTTCAAAGGATCCAACTCAAACTTCAGATTCATGCTGAACTTTGCTCTGATGGGAAAAATAAAGATGTTCCCAGTTCATAACACAATATCCCTTTCATCACCTGGTAAAGACCAAGTGGAACTTCACCTGAACTGCAGCAATAGTTGAACACTTTTAAGTAACTTACATGAACTGCCCAATCAGTTATGGAACATGGAGGTGTTTGATATTATTTCTCGTTTGCATTACTGATCCTAACTACAACAGGAAAGCCTTTAGAAAAGAGACACAAACAAAGCTTTTCCAAAAGCACACACAGTAAAATGCTCACCATTATTGGACAGTGTAATACTATTGATAAAAGAGTAAAAGGTGGTTGGTTTTGCCTTTGTACCCCCCGCCCCCCTCCCCCCCATCCCTGCGCGCAGGCAGAAGGCGGCCGCAGTCCCCTCAGGCAACACGGGCCTGCCCGCTCCCCTCACGCTGCTCCCCTCACGGAGAAGGAGGAGGAGGAGGCCGCAGCCGGCGCTCGCTCACTTGATGATGGTGAGGTGAGCGTCAGTCAGCTCCCCCGGCGGGGCGGCTGGGTCCTGCAGAGTCTCCAGTAGGGGCTGCAGGCTGGAGCCGGCGGCGGAAGCGCTCATGGTGCCGGGTATCCTGTGCTGAGGAGGTAGAGGAAGCGGGCAGCTCGGTGCGATCAGCACCGTTCCCAGCCGCGGCTGGCCCCGCAACGTCTTGCCGGGCTAAGATGGCGGCGGGCGGGACTGGCGGCGCGCGGGCCCGGGATGCGGCCGGCCCAGCCAATGGGAGCGCTGGGCAGGTGGGGACAAGGGCGGCCGATCCGGAAGACATGGAAAGGCGGAGCGTCGACCGGTGGATGGCTTCCCGCGCCTGGCTGGCACCGCCCCCTTCGCCCCGCCCCCGACCGCTGATTGGTTGCGGCGGCGGGAGGGGGCGGGAGGCGCCGTCGGGACCACCGTCATCGGTGGCGGCGATGGGCGGCGTGCGGGTGCCCCGCGCGGCCTCGCTGCGGGCGTTCCTATCGCTGGCCGCCGGTCTGCTGCCGTGCGGAGGGGCCAGCGAGTACGACTACGTCAGCTACCAGTCCGACCTGGGCCCCTACCCCGGCGGGCGCTTCTATGCCAAGCCCCACCAGTGCGTGGCCATCCCCGCCGACCTGCGGCTCTGCCACAGCGTGGGCTACGACAAGATGGTGCTGCCCAACCTGCTGGACCACGAGACCATGGCCGAGGTGAAGCACCAGGCGAGCAGCTGGGTGCCGCTGCTCAACAAGAACTGCCACATGGGCACCCAGGTCTTCCTCTGCTCCCTCTTTGCCCCCGTCTGCCTGGACCGGCCAGTCTACCCGTGCCGCTGGCTCTGTGAGGCCGTGCGCGACTCCTGTGAGCCTGTCATGCAGTTCTTTGGCTTCTTCTGGCCCGAGATGCTCAAGTGTGACCAGTTTCCCCAGGATGACGTCTGCATTGCCATGACGGCTCCCAATGCCACTGAGGTCTCCAGGCCCAAAGGTAAGGCATGGCCAGTGCCACAGCCCTGCTCCTGGCTCTCCCCTCTGAGCAGGTGGGGCAGGTTAGCCCAGGAGGGCCCGTGTGGCAGTGAAGGGGGTGGGGGGTGTCTTGCGGCAGGAGCAGGCTCACCTGAACTCTGCTTCTTGGCAGCAGCCCTCCTCCAGCTTCCTAGCCCTCTGCGAGTGCTCCTGTCCAGAGGAAGGCAGGACACCCTGCCAGCTCCTCACCTCTATCCCGCAGCTGAGCCTGGGGGCAAGTGGTGCCAGGGCACGGCGGGTCCGTGGCAGTTCATCCCAGTTCAGGCACTGGTGCAAGGCTCCGACCTTCCATCCCCAGGTGCTGCACTGCCCCTGCGATGGGATCCCTGCCCAGCCCGGCTCCCGTGGGGCTGTTCTGGGCAGCGGTAAGATCCGTGGTCCCCACGGCAGAAAGCGCTGCCTGACCAGAGTAAATAGTGACGGTAATCCCGGCAGGGTCCCTGCTTCTCGAGCGGTTCTGGGACAAGAGGCTGCGCGTGCCGTGGAAATCCAGCCGCGCCCTCTCAGGGGGGCTCTGCGCTGGCAAGGGGGCAAGAAAGAGACTTGCCAAGAAATGACCGGGGAAGGTGGACGAGATTCTTGTTTCCATTGTGTGCGGCAGGTCTGTTTGGTGCCTGACTGGCTTGTTTGTGCGAGTTGCGATGAGCGTGGTGTGTTGCTGAAACCTTTTAAAAGAAATAAATTTTTATGAAACAATGTTGGAAAACGATAAGATTCTGTGAAACAAAAGCGCCAGTGCCTTTGTTTCGGTTTGGAGAGTTTAGTCTCTATTAGAGCAGCTGTACACAGATTTCAGGCTCTCCTGCAG
>JAAGNO010013548.1:27728-51304 GCA_033439905.1 Ceryle rudis | reverse complement strand
CTGGATGGGGCTCTGAGCAACCTGCTCTAGTGGGAGGTGTCCCTGCCATGGCAGGGGGGTTGGAACTGGATGATCTTTAAGGTCCCTTCCAACCCTGACAATGCTGTGATTCTATGATTCTATTGTATATAGGCAGCACTGAGTAACTACCAAGAGCTCTGTTTACTGGAATGGTGAAGCAGGAAAATGTTAGTGAACTTCATTAAGTGTGTTTTGGGGCTGGTATGTTCTTCATGGAAATGTGTTCCTCATGCTCCTGTGCTTCCCAGTGGGCACCTGATAATACCTTGGTGCACAGCGGGATGTGGTACAGTGGCCAAACTGTAAACTATAAACCAAATTTCATCTTCTACTGTGTCCCTTCTTTTATTGTGGGGTCCCTTTGTCTTTCACTGCTACATTCAGATGTGATGGAATTTGTTTTCTTATGTTTCTTGCTTAGGTAGATGAAGGCATGGAAATAACTCCTTGAGGAGAACAAGCAGGACTTCTGAAAAAGTGGGGCTTAATAGGGAAAGAAGTACTTATTGGAT
The DNA here is from genome assembly GCA_033439905.1 of Ceryle rudis. Classification (NCBI taxonomy): domain Eukaryota; kingdom Metazoa; phylum Chordata; class Aves; order Coraciiformes; family Cerylidae; genus Ceryle; species Ceryle rudis. Next base: position 50,771 of record JAAGNO010013548.1, on the reverse strand, counting down.
AAGATTACTGTTAAAATGTTAACCGCCTTCTTTTTAATGCTGAAATCTTTGGAGAACACACAACTTTTCTGGCTGTGTGTGCTCTGTGTGTGTACACACGCTGCCTTAGGAAATGCCCGTAGAGCTGCATTATGCTCCATTGTTGTCCCGTACATCTTCCTAATTCCTCTCTTATCTTTTTCTCTCCCTGCCTCCACACACGAATGGAAAACCTTATGTAAAACTGTCATTCAAAAAAAAAAAAAAAAAGAAAAATATCCTCTCTTTAATGTTAGCACCAAAGATATTACTTCAAATAATAACCACATCCTCTGTGGGTTTAATTATTGATTTACGGTTTTCACATTATTCTTATTTAATTAGTTTCATATAATAGTCTTGGGAAAGTAGTATTAGTGATTTTTTCCAAAGATATGTGTGGCTACAAAGAAAAAGATGTAATTTTCTGACTTCATCTTTATTCGTTTTTCTATCTTGTTCATCATTATCACATTTTGATAATATCCAGGCTAACCTTAGCAGTTCCCCCCTGAATGTGGAAAAGTTAAAAATACATGTAGTAAGAATTTCATCACAGCTGGAGATTTTTATTTAAAGCTTTAAATAAAGGAAGTCTGGTTTCTTTTCTGGCTTTTTTTCCCCTGTACTTCTCCTGCTTCTCCTTCCTTTCACATACTTTTTTTAAAGAACTCTTGTTTTGCTGAGCAGTAGCAGTAATGTTCAAAATTCATTTGGATTGTTACCAGAGTGGATTTTCCAGTCTTTTTTTAAGTATTCTGATGATAACATCAGACAAGGTAATACACTGTTACCCGTGGTTTCTTTCTTGCAATTCCTACTTTTATACAGTTTTAGTTTGATGTATGATCTGATGTCCTTAAATTGGATGGCTGTGGAGATAGGTCTGAGCAAGGTTATAAAGGTTTTTAGTCTTTTAGCTTGCTTTCCAGCAACCCCCAGAAACCCCTGTCAACATGGCAGCCTGTACCTGGGAAATACCACCAGCAGTCCAGAGCTCAGGAGGCTTCCTCTGAGCAGACAGAAACAGTTGTGAATTACTGGTAGAAGCAGAAAAGAAGCAACTCTTTAACAGCCTGTGCTATTGAGGCACTGCCTGGATTAAGCAGCATCGAAGCTGAGGTCTGGCTGTAGACAACTCCAGCTACATGTTTTGGAGCATCGAGTTCCGTATATTTAATTTTCTGGTGTTTAGTGGGCTTGAGAGAGGCATTGACAGTTACTGTAATGCATCTAGGCACTTGGTAGAGTTCCACTGAAAACCATACTAGTAGGAAAAACTGTGGAGGGACATCTGTTATACTAAATTGTAATTTCTCTGTTGAGTGATAGAATGCCTTTGTTTGACAGAAAAATACTCTCAAGGACAACCTAAAATATAAGCCATAGTAAACCATGCAAAGCTTTTGATAATTTACTCTTTATAAAAACACTTTAGTTCTAGTTTCTTCTCCATACTCCCAATTAGATATTTGTAGTCTATGGCCCTAAATTACCCTATTACTGAAATTAGAAGATGCTTAAAGCGTTCCTCGTTATCAGGCACCAGGCCTGGCTAGGTGAATAGCATTTATGGCTGCTTCAGGTTGTAAACCAAATTGTCTGGTTCGAGTTCCTCTTAACTAAAACTGTGAGCCTCTGAACTTTTTGTTGAAGTAAAGGCATTTATAAAACTTTTTATCACAGGGTGAAACAGCTCTCAAAGTTATAAAATTTACACATAACAAATCCTGGTGTTGCTAGGCACTACTTTAGGTATTCTTTCTGCCGTCTTTATGCCTGTAGCTAACATATCACTATGGAAATGTTTACGGAAAATATTTTTTCACTACTTATGCAGGTCAGGATTTTTTGTGTTAAATCAGTATTAATCCATGCTTTTTCTCTACCCCTCCCCCCCCCATTTTTAGGTCATTGGAATATTGGATGTGTTCACACCAGATGTATCACTGGAGAAGTTTAATGATTTGTAAGTTCTGAGTCGTTTGTGTTTGGGAGCAGGGTATCATTGCTTGTGCAGGAGGGAGGTTTGTTGCTTTTTTAAATGAAAAATTCCAAAGTTGTTGCTTCATGGATTTTTTTTTTTTGTTTTTTTCTGAATTTCATCTTAATGTAACTCTTATGTGCAACTCAAAAATTGATAGGCTGAGGTTTTCAGATTGTCCTTAGAACCAGTTACCTATCTTAGAAGGTTTGCACTTCTTTCAGCCCTTAGTAAATGGCAGTTTGATATATTCCTTAATTTACCTTTCAAATACTGATTGCTTGCCTAGGGCCCAGATTGATAGGACAATCATTAGCCCAAACATATACGCTGAAAATGATTCCTGCTACACAACAGGTCTCCAGTGTGATCCATCCTAATTCAAAGATTAATTGAAAACTGCTGATGCTGCTGAATTTTTTAGTGGTTATCTGTGCTGTGGTCTGTTGTACTTCCTGACTGGTTTCCCAGTCCAGCGGTCCAAACAGCACAGGATATAGATCATTTCTAGCACCAGACATGTACATCTTCCCGACCTTTTGGCAAAATATCAGACGAGATATTTAGCATGTCAGTTGTTTTGCTCGTGCATCCTGCTGCAATCCTTGTGAATTGGGGTCACTAGATAAAGAGTAGTCAGAAGTCCTCTTGGGCTTGATGTAACATTTGTAGAACTTTTTGTGGATTTCATCTAATATAGCTATGTTTCAAAACCAAGCTCGCATATTTATTTGTTGACCAAGAAAGCTATCTGACAGAAAAATGTAGAAAATGAAGTAAAGAAAACACAAACTGTGTGTTCATAATCACGATTTAGGCCAAAATGATCACTGAGCCAAAAAGGATGTTGGACATATTGCCCATTGCACTAGCATTTTATATAGCATATGTAATAAAATGCACATGTATATTACGAGCATTCAAGCACTGTGTTTTAAGTGAGACCTTAAAATCATCCTTCGAGTTTTAAAGGTACAAGTCAAATAGAAGGGACATTTTTATAACTGAAACAGCAACAGGTAAGCCTACAGCAAAATTTGCTTTCAAGACTTTGGGCAAGCTGCTAGAGATGAGCAGAGGTAGATGTGTGTACATTTAAAACAAAAGTGGAGAAACAGCTTTCGTGAATTAAGGTCAAACAGGTCATTTGAGGGAGACTTTCTTTTTGCTGACTGGTCACGAGATGTTGTCTGTGGCCTATTGTATAAAGATCAAATTCATGCGGATTTGTGGGTAGAAGCAGCAGAAGTAAGGTGGGGGTGGCTTCACCAGAGCCAGTCTCTTAAGGTTGGTCTTGCCTGAGACCTGGGGTTCCTTAGTTGACTTCCTAGCCCTCCTGTCGAGAGGGGAACGTGGTCCCACTCAACCTGGCACTCTGCTCTCCTGCTCCTTTACCATTCAACACGTTAATGAAGATTGAAGACAAAGTCCCATCTACTTTATGAAGGAGCAGTCTTTTCCTTGCTCACACTTGTGTTGAACTTCCTTCAGTTTTCAAAGTTCAGCTGATTGAAATGCTGTACAAAATAAGTAATGCATAAATCTTTACCAGTTTAAAGCTCACTCTACTAGCTGCTTTTCAGCCCCTTCATCTCTCTTCCTTGCATTGTCTGTGCATTGTCTCTGAATGTGCCAGAACAGTTCCCTAATGCCCAGTTAGGGAAGTGAATTATTAATCTGGTGCCTAACCTTCTCAGCTTATTTGAGGATTCCAGATGTGGATTGTAAATACATTTCTAGTAATAAAAATAAGTTTGCAAAGTTTTAAGGATATGAAGTATTCGAATGGATCCCGTAGTGTCCAATCCCATTGCTGTTCTGTTCCAATGCATTGCTCATAAATGGTTACTAGAGTTTGCATTTTCAAACTCAGATAGGAGTCAGTTTTCTCTTTTACATTTTGTTTCTCCACCCACCTAGACATCTCTCTGTGTGACTGTAAGAGACTTGAAGTCATGAATTTGTAAACTTAGCAAATTGTACATATGTAAAAATAGTCTTATTTGTCCTCATCCTGTTCTTTATAGTGCTTGAGGGTTATATATTCATTTGAAATGTGTTCATATAATTCACTATCCATCCAGAGCCTTGGGATTTGTACAGATGATGGCAGGTGAGCAAAATCCCAATGAATCCTTGAAGGTCCCTAACATTAGTAAAAGATGTGTAGGTATTTCTCTTGCCCCACCTCTTTTTACCTCTGTTTTTTTTTTCTAGAACAGTCATTAAAGGGTTTTTTTTATGTCTCATTCCAAATATTAATGAACTTTGGAAAAAAGTATTTAGTAAATCCGATTTGGGGGAGAACTTAGTATACTTTCAACAGTCAGGAACATCAACAAAAAAAAGTTAAACTCTATTTTCTACATTACTTGGTCTGTTAATGGCTAACATTTTTTCTGTTACACTGGGGGAGAGATAAGTAATGTCATTCCGTTCTCCATATTTGCTTTGTCCTTATGGAGTTACAGAATAAAATGGCTCTTTTGTATCCAAAGGATAGCACATTTATGAAGGCTGGAACTGGGAGCCTGATTCCTGATCCCAAAGTCGTGGGGAAAAAATGTTTAGCACCTAGGAAATGCTGAAAATATGACCTGTAATTCCTAGTGACTAAATCAGTGCCCTGTCTCCCTTATGACTTTATATTCCATTTCTATTTTGTTTACAGTTACAATTCTAATAGAATAAGTAAAGTTTTCATATGGGTTTAATAACAATCAGCAGAATTGTAATTTGCATATTTTAATCAGGGGAAAGCCATTAAGTCTCAATAATAAAACTTGTAGTTATGAGACAATGATCACATCTAATTCTTCTCTTCATGAAAATGCATCTGCTTATGCAGATGCTTCAGAATACTTAATAAGAAGAGGAAAACTGATGACTGATGACCTCAGGTGCCAGACGCAACTGACTGTATCTGTGTTTACAGTTGACTTTAAGAACAGACTCTGAAGGATGAGTTTACTACAAGCAATGCAAAGAGCATTTTTGGATCTTGAGAGATGATTAGCCTTGAAACGCTAGCTTGATGTTCTCAAGCTTTCTGTTGCTGGTGTCTCTTACCAATACTAAGTATCAAAGATCCCACTTTATGATCCCAGAAGAAAATTAATGGAAGTTATTGTTGCCTTCTAATCTGATCATCTCTATTTCTGTCACATCTGACCTCATCTATTTGAATGAACTATCTAGGCAGTTTGGTTGCTGCTACCAATGCTGTGCCTATGATTATGAGATACATAGCATTGTCTGAATGTCTTTGTTCCCTTTATAGGTGTCTTTGAAATACCACACGGATCTTGGTTAGATTCTTTCTAACTAGGTCAGAATCTTCACTCTTCTGATAATTATCAATACCTCTTCATGGCAGTCAAAATAGAGAAAACCAAAGAAACCTTGAGGGCAGGGGGATGGTGATGGAATTGTTTGGTAATTGGAAAGATCTATAATTTAATATTGTCACTGAACTATAACATACAATTATGTTATTCTATCCTTTTTTCTTCTTTATTTTTTTTTTAAGCTACCTTGTTATGCCATTTATGGGAACAGACTTAAGTAAGATAATGAAGCATGAGAAACTAACTGAAGACCGAATCCAGTTCCTGGTATATCAGATGTTGAAAGGCTTAAAGGTTTGCCACTTTTACTATTATTTTGATTTCACAATCTTTTTTTCCTAGTAAATTATTATGGAGAGCTATAAATACTTATCATTTGATAGCAGGATAAATTTTATCTTGCCTCGGATTGCAAAAGTAATGACATTCTGCATAGCAGTTGTTTTGTGATGATAAATCTGGGGATTTTTGTATGATGGTTTTGTCTGTGGCTTTTTTCAAGCAGAAAGATAGTGATACAGGATATACATAATCCATTGTTCCAGGATGACCTTGGCTTGCTTACTTGAGTACACCAAAACATCCCTGCTCTCATTTTTAGTTGCCTTCTTCCCCAGTTGTTGACTGTGGTGCTTCTTTGTCATAACTCTTCTTGTGACTAGTTGTAGAGCGTAGACACTGAGAAGGAAGCCACTGTTGACTGTTCAAGTCCTCTTGACTTGAGCTTTCAGCTCTGTCATCAGCTTCCAATTTCTCCAATTTAAAAATGTTTCAGTGACTTACCAATGCTGGTCTGACACGCTGTTGCTAAGGCACTCTGCACCCACCTTGTTCCAAGTGTAGTATCTTTCTGTGCTCTTCTGAGGAGCATGTACATCTATATGAATGTATATATCTGTGTATATGTATGGGGTTTGGGGGTTGTGGATGTGTGTGTATATATATTTATACTATAACCATATAACCATGGTATATGTGTACCATATCTATCTATCAACCTGTAGGTGTGGTATTTTGTGGGGAAGTTCTGATCCTGAGAGGAACTCTGAGCCTCATTTACTCCTAGTGCTCATGCTCACTTTGGGAAGTGTTCAAGGAACACAGCAAGTGCTAGTTTGGTCCCTGTGTGTTCAAAGTCCGGTTCTGTGAAGTACTAAAGCTCATTGCTAAATTTAAATAGATAAATCATTGGGATTACTTCTATATGGAAATACCTTTCTGAGCCTGATAATTCTGATGTCTGAATATTTTCTGTGAAATTGAAAAGTATGTGCCTTATGCTTAACATGCATATAAAGTTAGAGTCTCTGAAGTCTCCAAGTCTGGGACAGCTTTTATAAAGAGGAAGCACTGCAGATTTTTAGTGACAAATCTGGTGGCTGAGAGGAGCACACATAAATCCCTTACAAGACCGAACTAACAGACACCTGAATTAAACAGCTGTGAAAGATGTTAGAAGGGGGTCCACTGGAAGAAAATCAATTTTTAATTCCTTATTTTACTGCCTCTCTGGGAATCATGTTCCAGAGTTCAGTCTCCCTTACAGTGAAATAAGTTTTTCTTGTGTTTAGATGTAAATTCCTGGGTTTCAGTTTTTACCTCCTTTCTTTTCAGCAGGGCACTGCTTAGAAGTATCTGGTTCTGTCTTCTTCACTGTCTCCATCAAGTATTTATGCACAGCTAAGCAATCCTGGCTGTCTCAGTTTCTCCTCTTATAACAGATGCTCCAGTCCCATAATTGTCTACATGGAGCTTCACTGGATTTGCTTCAGTGTCTCTCTTCGGGAAGCTGGACACAGCTATATTTTGTTGTTGAGTCCTGCATTATTAATTTCTCTTTGACCTACCTTGGATTTTGTGTTCTTTGTTCGGTAGATTTTCACTCACACAGCCTTTTGCCTATGCTAAGCAATTAATCTTGTTATTCTATAGTTACGTATTTAAGTGCTGTAATTCCCATTTTACAAATACAGAAACTAAAGCCAGGTTTGGGGAAATTGGCTTTATTTAAACAAGAGGGAATTCACCTCTGATCTGAGATTTGAACATGGAGTTACAATTTCAGTTTTGTAGTTAGTTGCCTAATTACAAAGCCATGTCCTAATGAGTGTTTTCTCAAGGACCAAATAAGTGGAGTGATCTGTGTCATTGCAGGTAGCTGTCTTAAGAAACAGGTTTCCAGCAGAGACATGTTATTCACCAGAGATGAAAAACATCATTTGGGCTAATTTTACAGGCAAGCAATATATGAACTGTTAAAAAAAAAATAGCTTGAGTGCAGTGGAAAGGATGAATAATGGATTTCATTCCAGTGAAATGGCCTAGAAACATATTTTGGTCCTAGTGGCCTAGATTATCTCACAGAGGCCAACAGAGTGGAGTTTGTGGGCCTCGAAGGTTTACACTGAAGTCTGTAAACATGAGGACAAGTGGAGCAACTGTGTCTGGTTGATACACATCTGAAGAAAACACAGCAGGAATTAAAGAGGATGTATTGGATTTCTGTGGCAAGGTTTGGTAGTGGGGCTTCTGCAGGGGTAGCTTCTGTGAGAAGACGTCAGGAGCTGCCCCCATTTTGGACGCAGCCAGTTCCAGCTGGCTCCAAGGTGGACCTGCTGCTGCCTAAACCTGAGCTCATCAGCAGTGTTTGTGGCACCTCTGTGATTTAAGGAAGGGGTGAAAATTCTGAGCAGCAGATGTGAGAAAGGAGTGAGAAAATATGAGAGAAACAACCCTGCAGACACCAAGGTCAGTGAGGAAGGAGAAGGACAGAGGTGCTTCAGGAGCCAGAGCAGAGATTCCCTTGCAGCTTATGGAGGAGACCATGGTGATGCAGGTTGCTCTCCCCTGTAACCCATGGAGGACCATGTCAGAGCAGATATCCACACTGCAGCCCATGGAAGACCCCATCCTGGAGCACATGGATGTGCCCCGAAGGAAGCTGCAGCCCACGCAGCCCCTGTGCTGGAGCAGGCTCCTGGCAGGTTTTGTGTCAAGACCTGTGGCCCACAGGGGACCCACATTGGTACGATCTGTTCCTGAAGGACTATGCTGGAGCAGTTCGTGAAGGGCTGTATCCTGTGGGAGGGAGTAGGGGAAGAGCATGAGGAGGAAAGAACAGTAGAGAGAACATGTAACGAACTCACCACAGTCCCCACCCTTCTGCACAGCTCAGCATGGGCAAGGTAGAAGAGTCAGGTGTGAAGTTGAGCCTGGGAGGAAGGGAAGGTGGTTTTAGTTGTTTTTTTTTGTTTTGAACTATCATATTCTCCTGTTAATTGGCAATAAATTAAATTATTCTTCCCAAGTTGAGGCTGTTTTGCCCATAATGATAACTGGTAAGTGATTGCCCTGTCCTTGTCTCAACCCACAAGCTTTCCCATTGTATCTTCTCCCCCCTGCCCTGCTGAGGAAGGGGAATGAGAGAGCAGCTCAATGGGAATGTGGTGACCAGCCAAGGTCAACCCGCCCCAGAGGAAAAGAGCAGGAAGTTTTTGATGTAAGCTGCTATTCCCAGCTTTTTATAAAAATGAGGGCAGTTCTCATTCTAGTACAAGGCAACCAGCAAAGATTCTGGTTAATTGTAAACTGCTATCTCTGGTCTCTGTAACTGCATTAGGTCTTGTATAAGGGTTGTTCACGTGAATATTTTGTCTCTTTCCCCACATTTTTGAAAAGCACAACTGCACTTTCTTCAAAATAACCATCAGGAAATAAGACATTATTCAGCTGCTGGAGTCTGGTGTTTTATCACTTCCTATTGCACAACAAACATTTGAGAAGTCTTTAGTGTATTTGCTCCATTAAATTTTGGATTCTTCTTGATCCAGTTGTCTAGCCACAATACTACACCTAGTTGGAAATATCTTTAAGAAATAGAAGTGGTCCAGTGCTGGAGGGACATTCTTGCAGCACTGTCCATTAAGCTGAAAGCAGTACTGCTGGCACGCAGAGAAAAAAGAAAATGGGTCAATAATTTGATTCCTCTCTTACAAATATCAGTAAGTTATTTAAGAAAAGACCTGCCAAGTTTCACATGAAAATCTTATACTTTTTAAAGTCTACTGTATCTGGATTAAAACCAGCCCATCTGTGTTTACTTAGCTTGCTTTTTTTGGCAGGGCAGAGGGACAAAGCATGCACTTACCTAGTGCTCAGTTGAGGCATTATAAGGGAAAAATACTTGCAACACCTGGGAAGGAGGAATGTGCCACTCTGTAGATCTTTGTTGTAAAACTCTCAACTTCCAAAGCTTAGCCTCTCATTTTTATAATGCATGTTACTTTTTCCCCCCTTTTAACTGCAGTGGACTCTATTTAGGGGTGGGTTTTTTGGTGTTAAATATGTTACCTGCAATATGCATTTGTCCTTTGTATGAAGTACGTAAGCACTTTATGGTATTCGTATTTATGTGTAATCAGCAAAAAGGCTGTTCATCATTTTTGCCACATTGCATGCTTCTGTTGTAACAACCTGTTTGCATGTGACAGTTAAATGCATGTAGAAAAAACTGTATGAGTGATGTGCAGAGATGAGAGGTTTTTGTTAAGTCCTTAAGTCAGTTCCTTGCATGTTTTGTTTCTACATTCTATCTGTAGACTGGTTCTGAATGGGTTGTATACCAAAATTCCCTGCGGACTTGATTTAAAAAATACATATAAACTGAGGTCAATAGAAAGTTCACACTGAGTTCAGGAAGACTTGTATCAAGCCCTCAGGTCTTTGCTCTGTAATACAGTCCTTGTTTGTAAGGTGCTGTTCTTGCCATTTTACTGTCTTCTTTCTATAGAGAATGAAATATTCATTTCCTTTCTTTGGTGAGGCTCGTAATTTATCAGAATTTAACTTCATCTGTGATAGGAAAAAACTATGTGATTTGACACCACTTAAAAACAATGATGTGCCTCTCCTTTCTCTGTTTCCTAGTCAAGCCTTAATCTGGCATTAGATTTTATTTAAGTCTGAGCTTGCAACATGGAAAAGCTTTCATCAGTTTTTTATTTGACAGAAAAGCTGTATACAGTCAAAGATTACAGAAGGCAAGCCAAACTTAAATGCCTTTATGTAGGTGGAGAGGGGCTGGAGCTTCCAGCACTTTCAGTCTTGGGTTCCTCTTCTGCAGGAGCGCCCAGTTGGATTCCTGTTTGTAGAGCTTTGGGGAGGCAGGTGGCAGTCCTGTTTATTTGTATAGTATTTGGGAATGGAGGGATAGCTCTCGGGCCATACCTGTTCAAGCTTCTTTTGCCATGCTCATGATAATTACCTGCTCTAGTTCTCTCCTTTGGTCATCTCTATTTACTGTCTTTTGTTCGTGGCTTTGTTGTTCTTTCTGCTTCTTTGCTTTCCCTTCCCCCTCTCACACATTTCCTCTTTAGTTTTTCTTTCCCTGCCAAGTCACTCCTCATTTTCGTTTTGCATGCTGCCTAGAATACTTTCTCCTGAGTCTTTTCTAATTCCCTTTTGGTTAGCTTTTTATTTTGTGTAGAGATTGCATACACGGACAAGAATGCTTAGAATTTAGACAACTGTTGGATAGTTTCCTAGCACAATCTGAAGCTTGCATTCAAGAATTTATGCATGCTACCAAAAATTGTCTTTAGGATAATGCACAGAGCTCTCCTGCTCCAAGGCACTTTGTTCACATTAACTGGGTTCTTGGATCAAACATTGTTCGGGTGAGTGGTAATCATAGAACCATATAATGGTTTGGCAAAACCTTGCCTCATCACAGAATACTAGAATAATTTTGTGAGTAATATGTCTGCTCTGGTCTGGATGTTATTGCCATGTTAAGAGTGAAAAATGTGTCAATAAGCGGATAATTTAATGAGGAGAATTAGTAAGAATAGTATCCCATTTCAGAAGGTTGTTGAAGTGAAATGGAAAATTTTCTGAACAAATCCTGGTATAGTTCCAGTGCTGCTACCTGCCAGGAGATAATAAAATGTGGTTAAAACGTACAGCTGTTGTTAAACAGTGCAGGACAGCACCAGTATTTCGGCTTACAGAAAGGCTGACGTGTACATTAGCACCAAGAACAAGTGCTGTTTTGTGTAATTTCAGTAGTGTTGTATTAAGGGGAGTGTTTAGAAAATACAGGAGTTCTCTCCAAAGTGTTAACATTATTTGGGTGCTGTGAACACTCATAAAAGTTTCAGTGGGATGAGAACACCAACAAAACTATGCACTTCTCTCCAAACAGGTGAGATTAACTAAAACTCTGAAGGGTGCATTCCTTTTAATTTCTGCTTCTATATACCACATTCTTCAGTGAAGAAATTCCTGCATTTGCCAGTTATTTCCTTACTGTGTACAGTCACACCAGCAAAAATAGCCTATAGAATATTTTAAGCATCTTCTCTGGAAAATCTCAAAAGGTTTCAGAAAGAAGATTTTGAAATGGTTTAGAATGCAAGTAGTCTTTGGGATATCCTTGATCAAGATGGCTGTTGGCAGGAGACATCATCCTTTTCTTCATTTATTGCAAGTCTAAGTATGTGCTGTTTTATTTCCTTAAAAAAAACCAAAACAAGATAAAATCGAACAAACCAAAAAAAACCCCATACACACACACAAAAAAAAAAACAGGCAACAAAAAACCACAAACCAACATATATATCCTCTCTGGTCTCCAGATACAAAGGACAAACTTCCTCCTTCCGTGTCTGGTCCCTCCCATCTCCATCCCCTTCATGTACTTCCATGACAAAACAGCTTTTCCTAGTTCTTCATTTGCTGTAGTGGTTTTACAGCCTATGTTCTGGGGAACAGCCCTGCACCCTGAGCCTGAGTTGGCTTTGATCTGCAGCTTTGCTTTCTTTTCCCTGGTCCCCTCATCAGGTGGACTATGAGAATTCTTTTGCAGAGGGACTGTTGCATTTACGAGGCTAATTGCTCATCTTCATGGCTGCTGGGGAAGAAGTCAATGGTTGCTGGGGCCAGGGCTGGTTGGCAGTTACTCTGCAAAGTTCAGTGCTTCAGTGAACCTCTGTGATGCCATTAAGACTGTCCCTGGTTGTTTTATCCTAGTTTCGACAGCTTTTCCTGGCTATTGTCCCATTCTTCAGGAGGAATAAAATCAAAACTCTGCAGGTGAAGCTGGTGGGATTCACATCTCATCCATCTTTTCTGGGGACTGTTTTAAAAAGTCTTTATTGTGCTTGTGCCGCTTAGTGTCAGTAGTGTGAGCTGCCATCAGTAGTTTGGTCTGTGAAGTTTTCAGATCAGTTCCTCACAGTTGAACAATACCAGCGTGTCCCAGGCCACTCTTGGAAGGCTTGCCCACAGTTCAGGACAACTTTCTGCATTTCAATCCTTGGAAAAGAGATGCTGTGTCTCAACTAGAGGCTCCCCTTATTTGTCTGTAATGAAAATAAGTCTCTTCCAGGCCATCATTCAGCTGGTGAGAAGAACTGTTTACCTCAGTGGGGGCATTTGGTGACAGTCCCAGTTGCAGGCATCTGTATTTGGTCAGGTGTCCTCCCAAAATAACTCGTGCTAGGTGTCCAGTTCGTAGGTTTAACTTTTGTGAGCCCTTAAATAGGTCACTGGAAGGGTGATAAAAATGTTCAGGTCAGGGAGGATGTTTTGTAATGTGACTTCTCCATGGTTCACGGAGGAAGTAGTGAAGCATGAAGCAAGACTTCTCAGCTTAGACCTTGACTGGCCTTCATGTTGGTCTTGAATGATCTCTTAAAACTCAGTGCTGCTGAAGCATATGAATCTAAACTGATGGGACACCAGAGGAGTTTATTTTAAGAGAGTATTTCTCGTATATAAAATAACAGGATTAATTTTGATAGATATGCACCAATGCAAAAAATTAACTAGAAATGGGATTTTCTGTATGGGAAGTATTAGGAAAAACTATGTGAACTGCTGCAGCACTCAAACTGATTTAGTTTTTGCTCATTATTGGGGAAGGGCAGAATGCTCGTGTAATTACCTGAATGTTAAAAATATAGCTAAAAGATATTCTGTGCAACAAATAAACATTTTCTAATTTCAGATCATTTTAGCACCATGGAAGAATACTCCCTGCCCCAGGCAATTATTTAACGTCAGGATGTCAGTAACTAAAAAATACTTTCTCTTTTACAGTATATTCACTCATCAGGCATAATTCACAGGGTAAGTGGAAACAAAAGAAAAGATGTTTCTATGTTGATAATGTCAGTGGTGGTTGTGTATAAAGCATGCTCATAAATATGCCTGATATTTTGGTTATGGTGCCTCAGTTTGATGATACCTTTGGTTTCTACTTCAACAGGAACAAAAGTTGGTATGGCTACATCTGTGTAAGTTGGGCAGTTGAAAACATCATTTTTTTTCTGTGAGAAATTAAGCATCTGATTCTTTTTGAATCCCTGCTGTGTCTAAAGCCCACTTAAAATCACTTTTGCACTGTGAAGGAGTTCTGAATGATGCCCTTATGGTAACAAGCAGCTTAACTTCCTCCAAAACTGCATCAGAACAGTAGGAACTGGCCTTTTATAATAGAACATCAGGAGCATTGTATAAGCTGGACGTGTAAACTACACAAACTGCCAAAGCAATGTAATAAATAATATTTCTACAGCTGCTGCGATCATGGTCTAAATTTACAGTTGCTTAGACTTTTCTAAGCTCCCTCTTGAGTTTCTTGGTTTCATTATGGTGCTTTGTTTCTCTACAGTGCTCCTCTGATCTTAAAACATCTTCATATAAAACAGGTGGATGACTGTTAAAAAGTTCAGAGGGAAGATTCTTCTAAATTTCTTGTGCTAAAGTGTGTCAAACAAAGGTTTGAAATAGCTGAAGAAAAAGTTATTTCTATTTTTTTCTTTCTCTTTGTAACTGTGAATGCCCAAGAGTCACTGATGTTGCAAAATCTTCTTAGTTGTTGCCAGTTCTCTTCCCATTGCTGCTAAACTTGGAAATACAACTTTTTAAGATCATTAGAAGTCTAAAGCTAAAGAGGCTTAAGAGAACTTTTTCTTTTCATCTTGCAGTCTCCATTCAGTTGACTTAGTTAGGAAATTGATTTTCCCACAGCAGAGAGGATAGGCTTTTATGTAGAATCTTGTTTGATTCCTTCAGTAGTCTTTCTAAGTCTGCCGGTGGATGGAACCTTTTTAAAGTATATTTTGATATGCAGTATGTACAGTCCAGAAATATATATCTGTGAATCCTTAACTTGGTGGTGTTAGTATTAAATGCAACAAATGTATGTCCAAGTCCCACTCACAGTAAGATGAGTTCCTTCACTGGCAAATATTTTCCTGACTTCTGACAGACAAAAAATTTGATTTGTCTGGTGGGAAAACACACTGGAAAAAAGAGAAACATATGCAAGTTTGTATCTTTGTTTCCATTATTTCCCGTGTTTAATTTTCTGGTTTAGATTTATGATATTGTTTTACCTGTTGCTATTCTAAATAGTTGTATGAAAAGCATTAAACTTGAAAGAAAGAAAGTGTGCTTTATTGTGCTTGCTGTTAAATAAGTGAATAACATCCATTTCAAATCTGGTTACAGGATCTAAAGCCTGGAAACTTGGCAGTAAACGAAGACTGTGAATTGAAGGTAGGATATGTTTCTTGGAAATAACAGTCAGATCTATTAGAAATACATCACCAAAGACAAGAAGTGCAACAGTTGTAGACATGCTGGCTGGTTTCAGTGATGGGCTAGGCTTTCAGCCCATGGGCTTTGAGGACTCCTAGAGAAAGAAGGGAAGGCTGGAAAATGAAATGAAAGAGAATCAGGTGGGCACTGGTAACAGTCTTGGAAAAAATGACAAGAGACTGCTCCTTGTAAGTATTTTTCCCATTTGTCCGACTGCAGTCACCACAAGAACAATTAAATATTTAAGATATAAAGCCCTGAATAATGAGAATCTATTCACCTTCTATTTCTATGGCCCTGACTGACGTAAATGTGCGTTTCATACAAAAGGCAGAAGCGACGATCAATTTCTGAGATCATTCTGGAGCCAAACACTAGAAATGGAGCCAAACACTAGAAATGGCTGCACCTCAAGTTAGAAACATTGTCCAGGATGTCCCAGCTGAAAACATCCAGTCCACATAGGATGCTTTGGGAAGCTGGTACTCAGCGCTAACTGGGGAGAGATGGGATTTGACTCCAAAATGTTGAGGAGGGTTTCTAGTGAGGAGTTCAGTGCTGCAGGTTATTACATTTGTGGCATGGTTGGAGCAGTTGCTGACTTGGGTCCCTCCAGCTGGGTGAAGAGCAGCGTAAGAACTGAGGCAGTTTCTGTGTGTTTGGCAGAGCTGTGTGTCCACACCGGGCACGTGTGTGTGACAGTAATACTCACCCTTTTCCTGTGTGATGTTGCAGTGAGTACTGGTATATTTTTATTCAGTCACTCAACTAAAAATACTTTTCAAGAAACTTCATGCCGTGGTTACTGTCATCTAACAGCTGTAATTGAGAGCTGGGTTTATAATATGTTGCAGCCAATCTCTTTAGTGAAGCGTGAGAGGAATCACATACTGCTCACCACAAAGAAGAACATCTTCTTTCCTTGAAAGAGATTCTCTCTGCACTGTTCCAGCTAACAGTAGTATCAGTTGCAGGTAGACTACAGTGTATTTCCTAGCAGAAATATATCAGTTCTGCTTCGTTTCCGCTCTAAATTGAAGTATGGAGAAACAAAATTCGTTAAAGGGAGATGATTCCTAATTCAGACTCCTATGGTTTGTCTATTAGCTGTTTCTGCCACTACCCTGCAAGATAGGTGCATTTGATGGCATTTTTTGTATTATCTGGTTGCTTCTTTCCTGGAGTGGGGCAAGTTTTTACATGTACCGTGGTACTCCCTTCATCCCACCCATCAGGGTTCCCTCCAAAGATGGGTAGGAGTGTGGTGCGTACCCACACACCTCTCCCCAGTATGGAAACTGGGCAGGTCTGTAGCAGCCGCTATGGAAAATTGTCTTGAAGTGCAGCTGTTGCCACTTCCTTGGAATCCATCTGAGTAGTTCTTCTGCATGTTTCTCACCTCAAGCCTCCTCCTAAATCATTGAACTGAAATACTGAATCTGACCAGTTCTGACTGCAGTTTATTACATGTACTGGAAATCTTCCAAAGCCCCTCAGAGTGGATAGTATTTGTACTTCAGAAATAATTACGCAATCTACCCTGACCTAGCAAAAATGTATCTATTTGGCCACGCAGAACTACTTTGCTATAAAAGAGACAATTATTTGTTGTGAAGTGGAATTACATAGTATTCAACACTGCTTATTTTAGGAATACAAGGTTTTTTTCTCTTGAGCATAGAGACAGTGGCTCCAGACTGCTTCCAGTCCCCAGTTAATTCTCTTCTTTAATTTAATTTTTTGTTGTTTTTCAGAATTGCTTTTGTCACCTATCTGAAAGTCTAGTCAAGGGGTTTCAGTTAATTACAAATTCAAGCTACGTCTTTTATCCTGTGCTTCAGTCATGACTGGCTTACACATCCTCACAAAGCCAGACTAAATTTGAATAGATGCTTTTGTGTCTTGGTACGTAAGTACATTTAGATCTTATGACCAAGGTTTCCTCCCTAAAAGAGACATAAGACTTTACAGGAGTAGTTCAGTTATGTGAGAATTACAGCTTTGAATGAATATAAAGAGTCTAACTTTATAAGCTGGGAAATACAGAAGAAGATCAAAGGTAAAAGTTGATGCAACACTGCAAAAACCTTTTTAGCATACAACATGAAAGCTATATACTTGCATGTAGCTGTTGTAGCACAACCTGTTGCTCTTTGAGACTGCTCTGAATGTTCTCCTGGCTTGTAGGTGGCCAAATGGTGAGTGGGTCCCAGGGTGATTGGGAAGAAAAGAGAATCCAGAAAAAACACTTGTACACCTTTCTCTTCCCCACCCCGTCAGTTACATTTTGAGATGCAGCCCAGGGCTAAGACATTCTTCCATGTGTCAAGGTTTAAGACACCATGATATGATCACAGAATCTCCTTACTTAACACAATTTACTGTTCTGTTATGTTGAACGTTTTTAAGCTTTTAGATAAAGTGAGGCAAATAATTCTATATCGGAAGACAATTTTGAGAAATTTCAAGGAGAAAATGTAGCATTAAGCTTTATTTTTTTGTTTCTTGACTCTCAGCAAAATGATGATGTACCTGTTTGTATAATAAACTCTGATATGCGGAAGAAAAGTGCGAATTTGCAATTAGGAAATGCTGGTTATCAAAAGGCAACTCTGATCTATGCACAGAAAGCAAACTGTAATAAGTTGAGAAGCATGCATAAAAATATCAAATTGAGGATTTAACTGGGAACTGTCTTACACTGGAGGAATTGAACTGACTTCCCCTGCATGCGTGCGGTCAGGTGCAGTGGGCTGGATGTGACCCTGCTTTGAGGGCACACTTTCAAACTCAGTTTATGTGGGCACAGAACCACGCTGCCAGGGATAGTCCAACCCTTTTCCCCCATATCTGTGCCCTCAGCAGCTTCCTTTGCATCAGCTCCAGCAGCAATGAGAGGGTAGGCAAGTTGGAACAGCTCCTTGAAATAGTAATTAAGTAATAAACAATCAGTATTATTTCTCACAATGAGCTGTCAGTCTGCCATGTCTGATGCTCTCAGCTGCTACACAGGAATCTGAAAAGTGACCATGAAGGGTACATGAGGGCAAATCACTGACTTTTCTGCAGTCTCAAAGTTACAAGTTATTTTAATACTGAAAGCAAGTCAGGAAAAATAAGTTTGCTAAGTAGAAGGGGACCTTATCCTTGAGGAGCTGAAAGGAATTTGCTCTCTCTTTTGTAATTCCTGCATTATAAAAAGAATTTTCAAACTTGCTTTAAAACTTGCTTTGGACATTTCCAGCTGAAAAGCTGAAGATTGGAGTACGAGAATAATAGTTTCATGTGAGAATTGTTGTTGAAGTGGTACCATGTTAGTATTAAGTATTAGCAGGATACATTTGTTCCTGCACCTAACGAATGTGGAAATGAAAAGAAATCCTGAAGTTACTACATAATGCACAAAAATTCTTGCTGTTGTTTTCTGCTTTTACAAAAATACAATCCCAAATTATATTTTAGCTGTTTCCAGCACCAAGTGTCACAAGCCTTAGTATGGAAAATGCCTAAAAAGCTGTGACAGAATAGATGGTACCACATGTGACTTCTGACCTGTTACGTAAAAATTCCATCTTTCTTTCACTCCACTGCTGTGTTACTGGAAAAAACATAATGTGTGCTGTATATGTAGAATACATGTGAAATCTGTATACAGAAGTGTATTTCACTATTGCAAATATTTTGAGTCCGGTAAACCTTCAGTACCCAAAGAATTGGCTGTAATTGAGTGCATTTTATTGGTAAGAAGAGAAATCTCTCCCTTAGCATCCTATTCCTGTTTTTAAATTGCTAGGTAATTGGCAATTATGGGGAAAACATGGAAATGGTGTTTCAAGTGTGGCAATAAAGATAAGCCATAACATTTTATACTCTTGATCTATGAATGAAAATATAATTTTCCTTTCTGTTAGTGCCAGGGAAAGATGAAATTATCCTGAAATATTTTAAAATGTGTGCCAGGGAATGATGAAACTATCCTGACATATTTTTAAATGTTTAATTAGAGAGAGCATTAAAAAAAAATCATCACTCTTGGTGTAGTGATGCACAGATGCTCCTAGTAAAAACTTCTGCCCTGGCCTGATACACATGGAAACAAGTGGCTGTTCATGCAAAACTACATATTCAACTGTCGGTGGATGATGATGATGATTTATCTTGAATAGACTTCACTGACTGTCATTCTAGGAGTGGAATTTACTTGCTGCTGGCCGCATCTTCTGGCACTGTCTTGTGATGGTCCGTGCTAGTGGGCCTTATTAGGCCGATTCTTTCGAAGCTGTCAAAAGGCTGTAATGTTCATTTTTAATCTTGCTGCTGTACACATTATCTAGAGATAGATATCTGAGAGTCTTAGAAACAAGCTGAATTGTGCATGATTCTTTAAAAAAATTTCACTGACCTTGCCTTCCTCCCAGAGGATTGCTCTGTAACTGATGCAGGAGGTTGGAGAAAACTCAGTGGGCCTAAAGGGTGGTAATTCCAAATTCTTTCTGCAGATTTTCCATGTGACCTAGAGGAAGCTTTCCGTTGTATGAATTGCTCATAAAATAGAAACAATGATACCTTCTTACTTCAGAATATTATTGGAACATGTGCTTGAATAAGTGTGCCATCTGGGATATGAGAGCAATGGATACAGTCTCAGATGGGTGCTGTTCGTTTAGCCCTAGCATGATGTGAGGGTGATTCCATGACCAGGGAATTTTTTGCATTGCATATGACCAGTATCTTTTTTAATTAATAATTGAATTTATTTTTTTATTTACTAGTTTTACTGCTGTTAGTGTTGCTATAGCAGTACCTAACTTGGAAAGAAAAAGACATTTAAAGATCCTTGCTATTTCTGTCTTGATTTCAAAAGTCGTAGAATCATAGAAAGGTAGATGTTGGAAGGGACCTCTGGAGATCATCGAGTCCAACCCCCCTTCCAACACAGGATCACCCAGGGCAGGCCACACAGGAACAGATCCAGGCGGGTCTGGAAAGTCTCCAGAGAAGGAGACTCCACAACCTCTCTGGGCAGCCTGTTCCAGGCTTTGTCACTCTGACAGGGAAGAAGTTTTTCCTCATGTTGAGGTGGAACTTTCTGTGTTCCAGTTTGTGACCATTACCTCTCCTCTTATCAGAAGGCACCACAGAAAAGAGACTGGCCCCTTGACACCCACACCCTTCAGCTATTTGTAAACACTGATAAGATCCCCTCTCAGGCTTCTCTTCTCCAGGCTAAACAGCCCCAGGGCTCTCAGTCTTTCCGCCTAAGAGAGATGTTCCAGTCCATTAATCATCTTCATAGCTCTCCCTTGGACTCTGTCTAGTATTTCCCTGTCCCTCTTGAGCTGGAGAGACCAGACTGAACACAATCTCCAGATGTGGTCTCACTAGTGCAGAGCAGAGGGGGAGAAGAACCTCCCTGGACCTGCTGGACACAATCTTCTTAATGGACCCATTAAGGGTCCCGTTTGCCTTCTTGACCACAAGGGCACATTGCTGTCCCATGGTTAACTTACTCTCTGCCAGGACTCCCACGTCCTTCTCCATGGAGCTGCTTTCCAGCAGGTCAACCCCTAACCTCTATTGGTGCATGGTGTTCCTCCCCAGCTGTAGGACTCTACACTTATCCTTGTTGATCTTCATTTGGTTGCCCTTTTCCCAGCTCTCTAGTCTGTCCAGATCTCACTGGATGGCAGCATGGCCTTCTGGTGTACCAGCCACTTCTAGTTTTGTATCATCAGCAAACTTACTGAGGGTACCCTCTGTCCCTTCATCCAAATCATTGATTAATGTGTTGAATAAGATTGGACCCAGAACTGACTCCTGCGGAACACCACAGGTCTCCAACTGGACTCTGCACCACTGGTCACAACCCTCTGAGCTCTGTTGTTCAGCCAGTTCTCAACCCATCTCACTGTCCACTTTTCCAACCCACACTTCCTGAGCTTACCCACAAGGATGTTCTGGGAGACAGTGTCAAAAGCCTTGCTGAAGTCAAGGTAGACAAAAAAAATGAGAACAAGCAGTGAGAAAAAAGGTGCAAAAATAAACCAATCTCTGTAGATTTCTCCAGTTATTTTCCACATTTGTAAAGTCTGTATGAAATAGTTAACTAGCTGTCTGATCAGACTGTTCTTTGTGCTTCCACTACAGATTCTGGATTTTGGATTGGCAAGGCATACAGACAGTGAGATGACCGGTTATGTGGTTACAAGGTGGTACAGAGCCCCAGAGGTCATACTTAACTGGATGCATTATACACAAACAGGTCAGCATCTCTTCAGAAAAGTACTAACAGAGCTGAAGCATTCACTGTATTAGGCAATTTACAAACATAGAAACTTTGCTTCTGAAGTGAATGAGTAAATGGAAGGGAAAATGACAAGATAATTATGCAAAACTTCCTTGTAGATCAATTGCAGGTAATCCTTTGGTGGCTGTGAGTTTGGGGGCTTTTTTAATGTATTTTCTGAGAGTAACAGAAAGTGCTA
Organism: Ceryle rudis; assembly: GCA_033439905.1. Classification (NCBI taxonomy): domain Eukaryota; kingdom Metazoa; phylum Chordata; class Aves; order Coraciiformes; family Cerylidae; genus Ceryle; species Ceryle rudis. The sequence goes on along the minus strand of JAAGNO010013548.1, from coordinate 29,331 downwards.
CGGTAGTTGGAAAAAAAGTGATCTAAATGTATAAAGACATGACAGTTTAGTCTTTGTTCTTGTGTTTTTGCACTCTCATCTCCCTGCAAAGATGTGCTGATTGAAACTTGAACAGACAGAGGGAATTCAAGTAACACTGGGATATCTATGGAAATTTTTGAAAGCATTGAAAATTTACTTCCCACATGCATCTGCCTGTAACTGAGAATCTGATTCTGTATATTATCAGATTATGTCCAGTTTACTAATTAGAAAAGCTGGTGGTTTTACCTGTACTGGGTTTGACATCATACTGGGCAGGGCGCGCATTTATTTTGAAACAGGCTATAAAGGTAAATTTTGCAATTCTTTAACATATGTTCCAAATTAAACTTTATGTACATTTAAATGGACAAGTATTCAGCAATTTAATGTGACTATTGTTTGGGATTTTTTCAGTTGACATCTGGTCTGTGGGCTGTATAATGGCTGAGATGATAACGGGGAGGCCTCTGTTCAAAGGCAATGATCGTATCCTTCCGTGAATTTATGACATGAATTTATGTAAGAAAATGATGCAAGATTCTAGTGTGATACAGTAGGTCTGTTCAAAAACTGATGGGCATAAATCTGTGCTAGATTATATGATCCTCCTCTGGCAGGGGGGTTGGACTCGAAGATCTCCAAGGTCCCTTCCAACCCCTGACACCCTGTGATACCTGTGATAAATTGAAATGAATAGTAAAATGGCTTGCACCTTTTTAATTAATTGGTTATTTGATATCTGTACCACTTTTACACATCTGCCAATTAAAACTTGTATTACTAAACATTTTCAATAAAGAAAGAGAGGTTATCTTTGAATCACATCTCAGATTACCAGGTAGAAGGTTCTGTGATGATAGAAAAATGCATATTTTGATTTTTTTAGTAATAGAAACCACCATTCCAGAACATGCCCAGAAGATTCTTGTTGTCGTATATGGACTTACATGCTCATCCTTGTCCATTTCATGCTTTTTGAGACTTTTATCAAAGCATATTATGAAACTAAAATCTAATAAAATGTTTTAGATTTACAGAAAACATCTAGTCCTATCATTTCATTGCCAAGGAATTTAGAAAAATCATTGAGATTTTAAGTATGCATTAGTTCTTAACAAGAAAATACTAAAATGCCTGCCAAAGACCAGCCGTTGACTGACACATAACATTCTCAACTCATGCAAACTTTGAGCATTCTGGTACATAAATAAGAAAATGAGTGAGTCATAATTTTCAAGTTGCACTGTATGAGTGGAAGAACTAGTATTTTAGTCATACCGGGTTTTTGAGATTACAGAACTGTTGGCTGAAGTTCTGCGTCCTGTGTTACGAAGGAAGTTACTCCAGTGTGATAGTCCTTGCTGGCCTTTGAGTATATGAATCAGTACTACCTGTTGTCAGGGAAATGCAGCTGTGAGTTCAGCTCTGGGCAGGTGAATGAGAGAACAGCCAACCTAAGGGATTTTTGGGTTAGTATTATGAAGACGTTATCCTGCAGACTTGGTATGGAGTTTTCCTTCCTTCCCTTCCTTCCCTTCCTTCCCTTCCTTCCCTTCCTTCCCTTCCTTCCCTTCCTTCC
>JAAGNO010013548.1:0-18291 GCA_033439905.1 Ceryle rudis | reverse complement strand
ATTTAATGCAGAAAATTAACACAGTATAAACTTTGAATAAAGAGGAAGCATGACTGGTGCACACAAACTGTCTGCCAGTCCTGATCAGGACAACTTTTAGTAGGAAACTCCCCAGAAAGCATCCTTCAGAAATGCAGGTTCATCTAGAAACATGCGTGTTGTTCCATCCTGCTGGAACAAGGTGATAAATCTGGCAAATGCTTGATTCCATTCAAATGGTTACATGAAATGCAAGTCATATCCAGTGAATGTGTTAGTCAGGGTTCTTAATTCTGGGTTTACAGGGAGATTGATCTCAGAGGTTCATCACAGTCCCAACAGTCTCAATCTGTCCATACCATTACTACCATCAACACAGTTTACCTCGGTGATTGTGAGTTCCTTGTCTAGGTGTTTTTGTCACACAGGTTTATGTTATTTTTCTTCATGTGGTATCATTTTATAGCTCCTGTCCCCCAGCTCTTGCAGGAGGTGGCAACTATGTGATCACAAAGACAAGGCAGAGTGCAGGACATGAAAGCACTGTCACATGATTGTGGTATCCAAAATGATGCTTTGCAGAAGCTATAGATGCCTCTCCTCAGCCTGCCAAAGCTGCCTTTGACCATTCCTCCTGTTTTGGCTGGTTGGCTGGAGACCTCAATTCCTGCTGCAGTCAGGAGCGCTCTGGGCTTGCACATGCAAGCCAGTGGAAGCTGTGTGTTGGACATGTGGACTCTGCACTAACAAGCTCACCAGGGCTGGAAGCATTTCCAAGCACTGACCTTCAGCTGCCTGCTCTGTTAAATCGCCAACACAGTTTTGGCCCTGGGAAGCTGTGGTCTTCCTGTGACTCCCCCGGCACAGCTGAGGAGCTGGCAGTGGCCGGGTGGTGCTCCTAACGGGCAGTGGGATGCAATAAGCCAGCTTTGGGGGTTAAGCGGCTTTCATAGCATGGAGTTGGGCAGTTTCTTGCCAGCTGGACTTAGATCCAGCAAACTGCTCTAGGCATGGTTAATTTACTAGCACAGACATGGCCACAGAGCCAGCGGTGCCTGGAAAATTGTGCTCATGCCAAACTGATGGGTGCATATGACTGTAATCTCTGTGCTGTTGTCCTCTAGCCATAAAATAATAAAAATGCAGCCTCTGTGAAGCAGTTGTTTAGGAAAGTGTGATGGAGAGCTCTGCTGTCAGGGTTGTGAGAGCATCCACGAGGGCTCCCAGGGGCTTGGCTGCTGAGGCTGGGGGCCAGCACAGTGCTGGTGCTGCCAAGGGCAGCCCCATCCCCATGGTGATGCTGTGGAGAGGCTCCCAGACACTGTGGGGCCAAAGCCTAGCTGGGGGAACTGCTTCCAGATGAGGCTCTCACCTCAGTCCTTCTCGAGCTGCAGCTCCCCACCACCCCCAAGCCATGTGCCTGACCGTGGGTCCCACTCAACCACCATCACCCATGGGCTGATGTCCCAGCCTGGCCCATCCTCATCCTCAGGAATGTGCTCCACACCAAGGCCTCGGGCTGTCCCCAGCTGCTTTCTTTCTTCTGCCCTGACCTAGACATGGTGGTTTACATTAAATTAGGGTCAAGTTGGAAAGATTTATTGGTGGTGCTCCAGAATGAAATGGAAATAATACGCATTTTCCCCGCCATTTGGCAAATGTACTGTAAGTTGCTGTGAGTCTCTCCTTTGTTATTAACAGGATTTTGACCAAGTAAATGTCATGACAACATACATGATACATTTGTGCAAAAGGTAACGATGAGATAGGAAGGAAAATAACTGCAAGAGAGCGCAGATTTCCTTTAAACAAAGAAATGACAATACAGGAGGATTTTTTGAAGGCATTACAAATATCTTAAATAAAGAATCAGATGCATTAGAGAGGTAAACCCACAGAAGTGAGAATATTGTGAATGCTGAGCTTGAGTCCTGCCTGCTGGCAGAGTAGGAGGGCTAAGTCATCAGGGATACAAAGAACTCCCAGCCCCATGTCACGTTAAGAGCTTTGAACACGACTCCCCTTACAGCTTCTAACTCCTCTATCAGTGCTTTACCTTCATGTTGCTGAATTAGCAGAACAGGTGTGAAACTATGACCTTGGCAAGTGACTATCTGGAGACTCTAAAAGTGGGGTTCTCTTCCCAAACAGCTCACTATAACTGTAATTACTATAGCTACTCAGTATTGCCAGTTTAAGTCCCTAAAACAGAACATTAACTACAATTCCTTAGATTTCTCAATGGATTTTTACAGCCTTTTATGCTTTATGGCTGGATTAGTGGTTTTGATCACCTGGATTTCATATGATTAATGCTATGAACTCGTTGCTTGTCTTTCAGCTTTTGAATGGCTTTCCATAGCTACTGTTTGGCACCACTGAAATACTTTGAGATATGAATTATTTATGTAAAAGGGAGAATTCACTTTGCTGTGTAACTTCAAATCATAGCAGTGGGGTAAGCATGATCTCCCATGAGAAAATGCTCAGGGAAGACTGAAGAACTGAGCCAAGCAAGCAGAGAGCATCACTGTGCCCCCACAGACTGATTTGCCTTAATGTGCCAAATTCATACCAGAGGATGCCTGAGGGCTCTCTTAGGGTTAATAAATTCTTCTCTAATATGATGATGTGACATCATCCATTGGTTCATACATCCTTTGTGATCAGTTAGTGGGTTAAAGAATACTAAATCTCCTTCTTCTTGTCTAGGAATGTTAGGCCTTAGGAAACACGGTTGTGTCAGTAAGGCTGGTTGTGAAGACCCTGAACCAGCATCAGTCCATTTCTCTTGGAAAAGAGAAAAATTAAAACTCAGAAGTAGGCAGAATCTGAACCAGTAGTTCCCTTCATTTTTCTTTGTCGGCTTTTTGTCAAGCAGTGTTCTTACCAAGTAAATCAAATGCCACTGATCCTCAAAAAAAAGATAAATAGCCAAGTGAATGTTCTCACAGCTATGCACAGATACAAGCTGGCCTCTCCCACTGGAGTGCAGGGAGGGAACAGCTGCATGAGGACTCCAGTAAGCACAGGGAGAGAAGTTGTTTGTTCCCTTTAAAGCTTGGCACATGCACCTGCAGCATCCCTTGCTGGAGCCAAGATAGTAGTATGAGAATGTTTTACTCAGGCAATCAAATGGCAGGTCAAAGTACCTTCCACACCAATTCCTTCTTTAATAGCATATTCCCAAACCAAACTTTTTTACGGTATCTCTTGAAAGATTATTCACCGTTAAGAGTGGAATATGTGGCCTGTTTGTGTTGGCCACCTTTGTCAGGCTTGCTAAGACCAAGGTATGCCATGAGAACTTCACTGACATCAACAGAATGTATTGTGGCACTCAGCATAAGCAATACAGGCAGAATCTTGGCTTTCAGGCTATAATCACAGGTTATGGAAACTGTCATTGCCTTTCTTGGCTACAAGATCAGCCTGTCAATAACCCCAGTACTTCTGTTCCATTTTCTTAGAATATCAGGAAGAAAATTACTACTCAGCGTAAGGGCTGCAAAATCTTACCCACTTGTTAAAAATAATAATAATAATAAAAAAAGGGAAAATAAATACAGAGCATTTACCCACACAACTGAGTGCTTAAGATCCACCCTCTGGATGCATTGTCTAAAAATGGTTTTCTCTCTCACCAAATAAAGCTCTCCTGCCCTAGTACATTTAACAGTAGTAATGTAGCAGTGATGTAGATATAGCAGGGCAAGGCTTATGAGGAGTGGTGATAGCTTTTATCAGACAGACATTACCAGGGAAAAAAAGCTAAAGAAGCTGTCAGGCAAACGTGCTCCTTTTAAGGTCTGAAACTAGAGCTGCAATCACAAATCTTTTGTCTCTGGATGCTCCTGAGTTTAATTTCAAAATACTTTCCCCTCTAAAATATTTGCTGCTTTATGGTTTCCTAATGAAAAGAGCCTCCTGTGGATAGTTATCAATCTTTGGTCAATGCAACCAGCATGAAACCTTTAATGCTCTTTAGAGAATGAAAATGGTTCCTAAGACACACACAAAAAATCATCCTCTCCTGATTAACCTTAAATTTTATTATTTCTCTGGTTCTCCCTTTGTAAACTAATTAAGAAATAGTTTTAAAGATCATTTAGGTACTGTTTGATTTTGAGCCCTTTCTAAATGATTGATCTGTAATTTTTCATTATTTATTCAGCTCTTTCTGTTTTATAGCTACTTAGAATGGATTAATCTCTGTTTCATTTCCCAGTAATGCCACTGAAGAAAAAGATTGCCCTGGGATGAGAGTAAAGGGCTGTGAAAGCCAAATGACATAACATTTCACAGGCAGGCCACGCATGGTGTGCATCCAGATTAGCAAATGGGCACTGGAGTCACAGACCCTCTAATCCTGGCCTGCAGGATGAAGAGCTCTGCCCAAGTATTTAAATCCAAATAGGGTTTAATCATTAGGGTGGAGACTTCTTTATCAGGGAACTTCTGTTGGAGATAGGGTAATCGAAACTAAATGTCTTTGATCTCAGTAGAGGCAACGTGCAACACAAGCCATGGCGAAAGGGAAGGAACCTGCCATCTGCCCTCTGAACTCGAAGGGACTGAAGGTTCAAAGAAAGGGAAAACTTATTTTCTTCCCCATCTGTTATAAAGCATATTGCATCTATGCTATCTGTCTGAAGGCTGTTTTGGTTTGGTTTTCTTTAATTGAATTCTTCCCCTTTGCAGGGGATTTAAAGTCTGTCATGAATACCAGTGGGGCTGTCCTGCAAAATGGAGCAGTGGGGATAGAGCAGTTGATTTGATTCTCAGGCCTGCTGCAGGAATTGCTGTGGCAATATGAATGTTCTCTATAGGAGCAGTTGCTGAGGTTTTGCAGATTTTGAAGGCCAAGCACCACAGCATTATGAGAAGGCACTATGTAACCCCGTTAGGGTGTATATAAAAAGCTTCAGTAACTGTATAAGATACATAATCTACTTACTTTTACATAACTGTTCTACTAGATGTCTTCTCAGATGGACAAGGAGACTTAGAGATTGTTTAAAGGGATGCCATCCCTGTGTGAAATAGAGACAAAATCATGAAGGTTTAATTGAAAAAGAAGTAATGTTTTCGAAGCCATTATCACATTTGATGTCTAGAGCTGCCCGTGATGACCCAGCTAAAAGTTGTCATGGTCCTGCCGGTCACCTGCCACAGTGCTGTGCTCCTGCTCCCTCTCACCTTCTTCACCTCTCACACACAGATGTGATTTGGCTACTAATTTGTAACTAAAACGGGTTACAGAAAAGGCCAGTGGTTTGGTTCATTGAAACCTGAAAAATGTTTTGAGTTCCTTAAGAGTTACATGAGAAATATCAAAGAAAAGTAGGTTAGTGACAGCTGTAATAGCACGTGTGGCTTTTGGGGGAGTAAGAAGGTGCTTTAAAGACTCCAAAAGACTGGTCATCATTTCCAGAAGGTGTGTGTAAGGGATTATCTAAAATGGGAAGAGTGAAAATAAGTAGAGGATATTCAGACCCTCAGCAAGTATCCCTCCCCCTTCAGCCACAGAGCTCAAGTAACAGAAGAGACACAAGAACTATCTGTATAGCAGTCAGGTAACAATTATACACCACACACCTATGAATGGACACAGTCATTCGTGAAGCAGTTACTCTCTCCAGTAATTTGTAATTGCCACAATTAAAAATATACTCTTCTTTTCTGTGAGTCCCAAACCAGTTTCTGAATATTGACTCTGTCTATACACGCACTTGAGTACAGGACACAGCTATTTGTTTTAATTAAGCCACCCAAACTTTAGTATGCACAAGTGTATTTGAGTTAAAAAGTTTGCAGATGCTTTTAGGAAAGAAAAAAAAGATAAACTCTTTCAAAAAATACTCTGACATAGAAACTTAAAGGCAAGGATTTATCCAGAAAATATTGTTTTCTTTTTGAAATTTTAACACATAAATCTAGGCCCTTAAAAACAATATAAGTCATGGCTTGGAGACACATTTATAACTAAAAGAATCTACTGGGATTTCAATAACCAGAATCTGAAATTCATGTCCAGAGTATAACTCTTGACTATTTCTCAAAAAAATCTTTGTTTTCATTTCAATTCACCAAAAACATTTGCAACAGGAATACTTGTTTTGATTATTGAGATTTAAATGCATTTTCAAAGGCTGGAAAGAGTATTTTACCGTCTCAAGGAAAAAAATCATACTAATGCCAGAAGGAATTTTGCTTGGAGAAGATTTGGCCATAATATCTAATTCAGATATTTGAAGCACATGTATTTATTTGTGAAAACCTTAGAGACATTCTTCAATTTTGCTTATTCAGCAAAGCACTGAGGCTGAAGTTTGACTTTGAAACAGATGCTTCAGGTCTGCTGATTCCCCCTGCGTTAAAGAGAAGGGAGCCTGGCCTGCTGCGTACTGTTGGAGCGTCAGATGCTGAGAGCCTTTCCTCAGGGCTGCTGGGAGACATCGAAGTTAGATGCAAAATTCGGTCAAGCGACTTAAAAGGGATGGGCTCCAGGCATGCTGGAGTCAGCGGAGCACTCACCCACAGTTTGACTTGCTTAACTGATAGAGCTATCTCCAGTGACAGCCAGAAGCCAGACATCATTTTCAAGACTTAATGTGTTCCCCTCTTATCTTGATGATCAGTAGCTGGCTACAGGCCACAGACAAAGAAAGATTTGGGGGGCGGGGGGGGACTAGACAAGATGACCCTGTTTACTTTCTCAGTGGAGTACAAATAGTTGGTATGTACTTGCTGTTTACTTGTAGCCCAAAACAGCTGATCCCCTGCCTTCCTGTGAGACAGTCATGAGACAGCTTGTAGTCCCTTTTGGTCACAGAGCTTTGGAAATGATTCGTGGCACTCTCCGTTTAACCTCGCTTTTTATTTCATTTGCAGTTGCATGTACTGATGCATAAGAGGGGATTTGGCTACAACAGAAGTTTGACAGAGGGAAAACCAGAATCAACCCAGCTGCCAAAAGGCTGCAAAAACTGCTAAACTGCTTAAGAAACAGGAGCTTTCTGTAGAGCAAGAATTGTGCCTGAAACACGTGATACTCCATTTGTCAAATGGTCCTTCTTGCACAGCATTAAATCAGAACAAAACTAAATTGAAACCCAGTAAGACTGACTGAAAACTAAAAAGAAAAAAGAGGCAGCATTAGCCAAACCAGCAAACCAATACCAACAAAAAAACCCCAACCAAAATTAACAATAAACCCAACCACTAAGAAGTTTATTTTTTCACCTGGGGGAAACAGAGTAGTGGCTATTACTGCTGGCTTTCTGTGGAAGGTGCTCGTGTGAAAAAAGTATACTCAGATTGAGTGTATTTTGCTCTCACCTGAAAAGCCATCATTTGGAATGTGCTTACCCCTGGAGCAAAACCAACACCACTGTTGAGCCGGCTGCACTGCTTATAATAGAAGAGCAAAATTCCACTTCCTTGACAATAATCGTTCCAGGCTTCTTTCCTCTTTTCAGCCAACTTGAAAGCAAAGTTCTTCACACAGCATTTAACCAATATGGTGTTCACTGAAAGGCCCTGCCATGCAGCACACGGGATATGGCCTGAATGCAGTTTTGTGAGCCTGCCACTGTCAGACCAGGATTTCAGTTCTTCCTCTAAAATCTCTTCATGCTACTTGTCCTGCTCCGCAGTGACCAAAATACTGCTGGGTAGGAGACCTGAAAACCAAATAGGTCAAAAAATATTGTGATGGCAAAGTTCAGAGTTGTATGCCTGCATTAGCCACTAACTGATTAGCAAGTCAGCTAAGCCTCCTATGCCCTTTTCCCATCCCTGACTTAGCTGGCCTACTTAGGGAATGCTACATACCTGGGTTTTGTACAGCATTCAGCACCCTTGTGTCTTTAGGTGATACTACTGGAAACTGTGTGGGTATTTACATGCCTCCTCCCTGCCCTTTTAGCAACTGAATGCTTGATATTTTAATGTGTTTAACTTCTAGCATCCCCAAACCCCCCCAGCACTGTTAACCGGGGCAGTCTATGTGTGGAGGAGTACCATGCAGCCGGGTTTAAGCTTTGACAGGAAGCTTGTGGCAGAGTCAGAAACTAAGTTTGGGTCACCCAAAGCATTGGCTTTCTCTTTCACTATTAAAACAAACTTTCCTCTCAGTTCATCAGTTGAGAGTAATAAGAGCAGAGCTCAGCATGCCAGAGCAGTGAGCCCTTTAACGCTTTCCATTACAGATTTATAAGGAAATACAGTATATGTGCCCTTTAAAAATTAAAGCAATGCTAAAGGCATTGTGACAAATAAATTAATAAGGCCTTTTCAAAACCATCTATGACTCTTCCTCTGCTGTTTTAGGTACTTATGTGGCCTAATATGTTTTTTCATAAAGCAAAGGAAATGTTATGCAATAAGTCTTGCCCCACAGAGTAAGGATCTTGGTCTAGCAAAGCTGTCAGCAGAGTGAGGACTGTGCCTCTGCAGCCTCCTTTTGTGACTCGGGGTCCATGGTCACAAGCTTTGATCCTTGTCTGAGAGCCTTGCATCTCTGCAATTAGACGCCTGATAAAAATGACTCCAGCTGAATATTGCAACAAATGTTTAGATTAAACCCCAAAATCCCTACATCTGCTGGTTAGCTCTCAAACTCCTACTTTCTTTGAAGAAAAATTCAGGCCCATTTCTTACTGGGGTCTGATGGGTGGCTCCTGGTTAATCTCTGTCTGTCTCCCTGGTTACAGTCAAAGGAAATGACACAGAGGTGGGCAGGGAGTGAGCCTCCAGCCACCGTCCCTGTTATCGGGGTCCATCAGCAGGTGACTATTGCTCATATCCAGGGACAATAAATACAGCGCATGGCTAAGGGAATAACCACACAGCCTTCTTCAGCAGTCTCAAAGACCATTAGCTGGATTTCAGCTTTCAAGAGAAGTTTCTCTGAACCCTTCAGTCTTGTATTTTATGCTGCCCACTCAAAATGTGTGCAGACACTGCCATTCTAGTGATAGTTTGCTAAACTAATTTTTTTTTTTTTTTTAATTTTAGACAGTTTTTATTCAAGCAATCTCAGCACACATAGATTACAATTAGAAATACTGTGCCCACGCCAGCTTTTGTGCAATTTGAATGTTTAGCTGGTGCAGCAGCAGTAAATCGCAGTTTACTGTGATCCCAAAAGCATGCTGTGTGTATATTTGCCTGACCCTTTTTTCCACGCTGCGTCAATGAACAGCTGAGTGTTCATGGTAGAAATGGAGAATCTATGGCACAGCAACATGCATGCTGCAGCTCACGCTTCTGCCCAGAAGCCAACATCTGACTCACCTGAATCATCTGATCATCTTTACCTGATCATCTTTAATAACTGTTCTGCAAGACTCCTGCTAAAAATGATAAATGATAATGACTTGCTGTCAAACCAGGTTTCAAGGTAGCATCTGCTTATGAAGAACATCAAAATAATTAAGCCTAAACAGAAACACAGACAAAGTCTTTCCCTTGCTTGGAAGTGGCTTGTGAGAGAAGCAAAGAGGCGTCAAATTGGTAAATTCCTTAGTAAATTATGACACTGAAAATGGCACATGGTAAGGAATTTGAGGCAGCTAACATCTTGAACCCAGTGACTGTCAGAGAGAGAGGAATCAGAAGCTCCCATAAATGATGCTCTTTCCTGACAGAAGACATCAAGAAAAATTTACTGAATTATGTGTACTGCTTTGGCTTCAGATGGAGCCTTAAACCCAGTGCGGCCACAGGTGTCCAGCAAAGGCTTTTGTGCACATTTTGTTCTCGGAGCTGGTGACAGTTCTTCATCTCTCAAGTGAATTTCATTATTCCTGACAAACAGCTAAAGCCTTGCTGTTCCCTGGGTGAATGGCTGCTTTGGTCAAAACAGCAAGAAAACAAGAAGAAACAGAAGTGAAGCAGATGGCTTGTCATTCTTCTGATGGCAAAACCATGGACTTTCTTCTACACACTCAAATCCTCCAGGCTCCCCACAGAAAGATTATGCCAGATGTGGCTGAGCAGTGGAGTGCAGCTTCTTCCTGACCTGCGGAAGCCTTAAACCTGCTGTGTGGTCAAGCCCTCAGACTCCAAAGATACCACTGTACTCACCCAGAGAAAAATTATTTTCTTTAGCATTACAAAATGTTGACCCACTGAAAGTCAGCTCACCAAAAGCAAAGCATTAAAAGATAGCTGGCTTCCTTTGAGACATATCTGAGGCTAAAAGAAACTTTAAGGTACAGCTCTGCAGTGGCCCATAAATGACCTACCCCCTGCAAAGCCCCAGTAGGAACCAGACTCAGAAGCACAGTTATTTCTTTCTAAGACAGTTCCTATGGAGACTAAGTTTGTCAGGTGAGATATTAGCTCTTATTAGATCATCTTCATCTCACATGCTCTTGTTATGCCTGTCTCTGTTCTGTCCATCAGTGGTGGCCCAGAGGGAGCTCTCAAGACCAGACCTGCGGCCTCACAAGCCAGCACTCCTGGTCTCTGGTACAGCTGGAACCTGGCCCAGCACAGGCAGCCCACGGTGGGAAGGGGCAGAGGAAGCCCCCTTGGCAGCACAGCACTGGAACAGTTACTGACTCAGTAACACCTTATTATCTGGAGTAACAGAACTGATTCAGGTTTTAGGATCAATCAAGGGGTTTTTGTAGGTTGCAAGACAGTCACAGAGAAAAACATCTAAATAATAGAGAGACCAAGTGCTCCTTCTTAATACATATTTCATATCACTCATTAATACGCATGTAATACCATGGCCCACATGCAATGGAAGGGCTTCCTTCAACAGACATCTTGCCACCTACTTTCAGATAGCAATCAGATGAGAAAAGTAGTACAAAAGAAAACAACTTGGGCCAGAGAGGAATTATATTAATTTCATAAAATTATGGGGTGACTTGGTAAAGACATCAGTGATATGGAGGGATGCAGAAGCCAGATGGATAAGGGTGACATTCCTATAGAGAGTCCAGTTTCACTCCAGGTGCCGAATGCCAAAGTGGTGCTCAGGTGAGAGACATCAGGGTGTCTGCAAGATCTCTGGAGCCCATGTGAGCTGAACTCTGGGCACTGGGCAGCTGTGTCTATGCATAGGAGGTCAGCCTCACGGCTTTGCTCTGAGCGCATGAGAGCCAGATGATCACAAGGAACCATTCAAAGAGGCTGTGCAGTTGGCCTGATGTGAGGGTCTGCCCCCACCCTGTAATGAGCAGCTTCGTGCCATCATATCTGTGCAAAATGGTAGCAAGAGCAGCTATATGAAAGTATCTTGCTAAATCTGTGCAGGTAGCCAGAGGATGCCTGCACAGATTGAGCAAGAATGGAACTTCTACTGAGTTTTAGTAAGGTTCTCCAACTTCTTATGGAATACGTTGAGCACCTAGCAAAGGGTTGCTACCATCAAGCCTACATCAGCCTGATTAGGTATTCAGTTCCTCTGCTTTGAAGGGAGAGAATAGATACAGAGAAACCACATTTATTGGGAAAAATACACAGCTGGCAACAAAACGTGAACATTAAAACTGACAATTCTTTAAATGCATCTCTATTTCCTGGAACCTTGCATGCTGTCATTTTTTTTCTGACTTACTTAAACAGATACTATAATTTTCCCAGTAGCTTAGAGTAAGGAAGACAGCTAAGGAGGAAATCAGTGGGGGGTTGTCACTGGTTTCAAGATGCTAGAATTAATAATATAACATTTAGGTATAAACTTGTAAGTGATATGCAGCACAGTCCAAATGTGCCACATCTAGCTATAAGCACAAAAAGCTACTGTTGCTGAAGAAAATATTTCAATCAAGCATCAGTAATGCTAGATGATGCACTTTTATGAATGTAGTCATTTTAGCCTAATAATCAATCCAGATGTTTTACAGTAGACCCACCTATGTATTATTAATATCTAAACATTTCTGCTAATAAATTGTTTAATAAGAAATGGAAATAAAAAATAACACCTTTGACTAATTGAAAATATGTTTTCATCAAATGTAGAAATTTCCACAAAATCTTTTGCTTAGATCTTCAACTCTTTTTACTAATAAACAGACTTCTCTATTCATAATAGGTATGCTACACATTACTCAGACTCTCTGCCAACCTTAACTGATTCCTCAACTTCTCTGGAGCAAAGAGCTGTTTCTCAGAACTATACCGATGAAGTAGTCAGACAGTAATTCTGTTAACTTCAGGAATAAAATACTATTTTTTGTGTTCTGCAAACAGGAAAAGTACACATCTGGTATCACTTGCTTTCATATAGTTTAATGTAATTATAACTTATGAATAAATAGGTGAAACAGTGCATTATTTGAGCAATTTGAAATGTAGCCAGGTTCATTTGAAATAGTAAAAATGTTTCTCTGTAACTGCCTTTTCACTCTGGGTAAATGCCAGTAGCCACAACAGTCCTACAATATTAAATTCACCATTGGCCTTGAATAAATGAAAGGTGCGAGTTCCACAGCCATCTGATAGGCACGTGCTCGTTTCTATATTTTCAGGTGTCTACTATAATTAATAGACAATTTAGCAGGTCACAGCATAGGAATCCAAATTTCCAGACAAAATACTTGGTTAATAGCAGAAGGCTGTCTTTTTTGTAGGCTTGACCAAAGAAAGTACCTCTTCTACTTTGTAAAACGGTGGAAGAGACACGGGCAATTAGCACAAGCAAAACATTTTCACTTGATAAGTCAATCTGAGCTGTTTTTTCTGCCCTGTCAGCAGTGTCTGAAAACAAAGGAGACACAGCAGCCCAGGAGACAGCTTGTCTGCCCAACCGTTTTTCTGGGAGATCTCTTAATTTGTTTTAGAAAGCACATAGCAAACCTTCTAGGTGTCAAAATTTAATATGCCACATAGCACGCGGCAGCAACTGACACCGTGGGACATGTGAAAGGCTACACCACATCAGTGTCTTTAGGGAACATACTTCTGTACTTTGCCTCCACCTCCCCGATTATCAACAACAATCCCTTGAATAGGCAATAAGACCTGGTCTTGTCTCGAGTCATTTGATAAGCAGTTGATAACCAACAGTTCATTAAGCTCTTGGGATATATAAGCCACAAGGTTTTCAGCATGCCCCTGCACTAGAGGGTTTTGACAGTTCCCTGCTCAGCAGCCCAGGAGTCACTGGAAGATGTTCTTGACTTCAAAAATACTTGTTTTTGCTGTGAGTGGTTTCCTAAGCGTGGCCACAGGCTTTGACATTGGATTATCCACAAAATGTGTAGCGATACCTAAGGAGATGGACATGTGCCACAAGATTGGATACTCTGAAATGAGGCTTCCCAACCTGATGGGACACACAAGCATGGCAGAGGTTATCCTAAAATCCACCACCTGGCAGCACCTTGTGCACACAGACTGTCACCCTCACGTGAGGACATTCCTGTGCTCCCTGTTTGCACCCATCTGTTTAGATACGTAAGTACCACAGCGCAGTACAAACTCCAGCCTTTATTTGCCAGAACAGGAATCGAATGAAATGCATGTTTACCATAATCTAAAGGCAATCTCCACTTTTTCTGAAATAATGGTTAACCTTTTTGTATTCATCAGAAAGAGAAGTACTGAAAACATGATCCACTTCAGCTTTAGTTTGTCTTGGGAAAATGAATGCTGTAGTCAAAGGATATCGTGTTTTATTTTGTTACAGTTGAAATTTCACTGTTAATGTAGGGTTGAAGCACCTGTTGTGAATAGGAGCAGGCTCGTGCTGAAGTTTTTCTTGGGTTGTAATAAAAACATTTTAAAAACTGGGACTTAATCCCTTAAAGTCAGCCCGGTTCATGTACAGAGCACTTGCACAGTTTGCACAGCTGCCGCTTCTGGAGTTATATTATCATCGAAGGATGTTAAATATCAGCAAAGACGGTGTAGTTTGCACAGAACTCACTGTTGCAATAGTTTCTGTTATCACTGAGTGTAACTGATTCAGCCTGGCATTTCCTCTGGCGACAGGTTTATCCATCCTTGTAGGAGTATGTGTGTTGCTGTCCGTGACAGCTGTGCCCCGGTGCTCGCCTGCCACGGACACCCCTGGCCTGACAGTCTGGACTGCGATCGATTCCCTGCGGACGAAGACACGTGCCTGGCATCTCTCACCAAGGAATATAAATACTTGCACAAAGGTAGCTGGAAGATGGCAGAGGGAAGGGTGGCCGTACTCTGTGTCCTAGGAATCACGGAGATATAAGGGACACTGTTCCCTGTCTGTGTAAATGGAATCGTGTCTATCTGTACTGCTTCACCCCATTTGTGCAGCTGGCAGGGGAAGGTGGTAGTACTTGCAGCATAAGCTGCAGCAGACCTCTGATGGTGTAAATCAGCATCGCTTCAAAAAAACTGTGTCGATAGTCTATGCTTAGATAGCGGAGGAAGGTGATTATCACCCTGAACAGGTATGGGCAGCATCATACCCATGACAACACACCGCACTTGATTTATTTTGAGGTCTCTTTATAGACTTATCAATGGCCTTTATTGTGGATAAATTTATATATACATAGTTCTCAGATCAGCTTAGAAAAGTTGGGATGACTTATTACCTGATTTTCCTTAAGGAAACCTGAGTTATGCCATCAGTGTTCAAAACTTCAGATGCACTCAGGCTTATTTACTTCTGTAGAAAGCAGTAGGAATCAGTTGCTGCTAGCACACCCAAATTCATATATTCATAATTCTAGTGCAGCTGTGCCCAGCATCACTGGTAGAATCAGCCACCTAATCCCCTTCCCACCTGCTGTAGCCGTATTAAAAATAATATTGTATTTGTTACTGTGCTTGATACTGATAACTGAGTTTGTCAGTCTGAACAAGGACTGAATGCGCATGGAAAATGAAACTCCCTTTCATCCCTAGCTGTGCTTTCAGAGATGTGTGCAGACATCCTTGGTTATCACTGACCAATTGTCTATTTGTCATCCCTGTAGTTAAACAGCGTGCTCTCAGCTTTGACAGCAGAAAAATAAAACAAAAAACCCCAAAAGATAATGATGAGACTTTGTCATTTCTTACCAGTCCTACCAAAGCCTGCCTGTCAGACCTGCCCAACAGTGGAGGAATTCTTTACGCACAAAAGAGTTCTAGAAGTTTTCTGTGACAGCAACTTTGGTAAGTCCTTGCTAATATGTCTGCTGTTAAAAAAAGACTATCAACTCTCCTTCTAAAATGCTTTAAAATTAGGATTACAATAAGTGACAGTTCCTGCTGGGATTTCAAAGGACTAAGAGTTTGGCTGCTGATTTAACTTTCAGTTGTTTTTCAGGATATGTTCTTTCTAATCAAAATATAAGGAGGATTTATTTTGCATGAAAGATTTATTAATTATCTAGTTTACAACCAAATAGCTCTTCTGTTCTTGTCTAGCTGGCTATACTGCAGTACAACATGTTTTATGGAATATATTTCTGGGAAAAGCAGCCAATAAGCAGGTTTGTCTTTTATTAGAGGTTAAACCCAAAGTAAAGCTTTGGCATTTACCAGTGAATAGTGTGTCCTTGTTACTTGTGTGTATGAGTTTTTCTGTGATATGTATCTTACTAAAGAGGATACTGGGAAAATCACATCAGTAGAAGAAATTCTTATCTCATGTTGTCTTACGGGAGTACCAGGCAATACTTCTGAGTTTACCCTGGAAACTTCCTGCAAAGCCTTTTGATGTCAACGACTTGGGCTGGCTTTAGATGAAGCAGTATCGAGAAATTTCATGCTAAAAAAAAATGTTGGTGGAGTCAAGCGGGGTGGGTAGATGCCTATGGTGAAATATCTCAAAGGGTGATATCAGCAAGCATTATGGGCTATTTTTGCTGAGGGGTTCCTGACATGGACAAAGTGAGTTTCAGAAGAATTGACTGGGCAAGCTTGGTAGCCTTGTGACAGAAGAACAACACCAACAGCTTGCAATATCTCATTAGCTGAAAAGTCTGACATACATGGTGATGATAAAAATGAATTAGTCACTTTTGTGAAAATACTATTTCCTAGTTGCATAATTCCATGAAAGAAATTCTTTACGACGTAACCTTTGCTTTAAAAACTTGTTTTAAAATGTATACTGCTGCTGGAGAAGGCCTCACCATGCTCTATCTGCATAAACTCCAATGGTATTTTAAGGAATCATCCTGCTTCCATTGGTAGTGTTTCTTCCTGCATTTGAGTAAATGGAATGACTTACATGCTTCCTTTTTTTACCTTAGCAGTGAAAGTAAAGCTGTCCAAGAAGAGAACAGTACTTGGAGACCCACGGTATAATATTGAATGCCAAGTAGAATTCATTACCCAGGGCTCACTCTTGCCTTATGAAACTCAGAGTATGATACAACAGTGGCTGCTTATCAACGAAAACTGTACGCAGAGGATGACTTCAACTCTTCGTCCCATGGTATATCTCCTTGTGGGGAACGTTGAAGATGGCATCATTTTAGTAAACCAGGTCTATCGTTGGCAGAGGAGGGACTCCCAGCTGACTTTGGCCACTCACAAGTGGAGATACCATAAATGCTTGTAAATATCTATCATATTATTTGTAAAAAGATGGTTATACTTCTCCTGACAAACCTGTCTTGTAAATAGGAATGTATTATAAGTGGAATGTATAGTCTCAGTTACCTCTGAAATTGTATTATAAGCCAAACTGAAACCCTAGTGTTATCAGGCCTCCTTTCTGTAGTGTTACAGCAATTCACATCACGTTTGAACTTGGCCAACCATGTATAAGTGTTTCTTTGAATTACTTCAAAACCATTTTGTAATGTGTGCAAAAACTGGCATAAACCCCCCCAGTTTTAATCCAGCTGACTACCTTTAATGTGTTTTTTCTATACTACTCACCCTGCAGTTTTCTCCAGTCACCTAAACTTTCCCTTGGTTAATGTTTCACTAACCCACCTCACCTTGTCCCGTATGAGTTTTGTAAAAGAAGGCAGCCCTCTGCTGGTTGCTTTTGCTGGAATCAAAGCAGAATAAATAGGAATAAGTAATTGTAAGCATGATACGGTTGGCCCCAGCTACAAGAAGATTTGGTTCCTGGGCATCATTTTACAATGACAGAGCTGGCAAGGTTTCGGTGGTCACACTCGAGAGCACCGGCTAAACCCCAGTTTTGAAACTTTGTTCTTGTGTGACTATCTTGAACATAACATGGTTGAACTGGAATCTAAATCCTGCTACTTAAAGGCCCCTTTTCATTTTCAGACACATTACAAAAGTCTATGCATAAGCTTTGCCAGGTCTAAGTGGTCTGCAGGGAACTAATGGTGTGATAATATTCAAGAAATGTGAACTATTACAGGGGCCACATGATTAGCCTCCTTACCGTCAGAGCAATAAATTGAAGACTGCATGAAGACAGAACTTAGCTTAATTTTAGTTTTATAAATATGCATAATAGACACAAGAACAAGAAACTGATAATACATAAATTAGAAGCTATTTCAGTTATACAGTGTCTACTATGGTCAGTCATTATTTTCCTGAAATAAATATGGGAAAAGTTTATGGTCAGCAGTTTTCTAAGAGTCCCATCTGTAATGAGCTGGGTTACCACTATGTGCCCCATAATTGCAGGCTTGTATGCGTGCTCCTGATAACACCTTGCTCCGTCACTTTCTACCATGAACTGGAAAATTAGTAGAAACTGCATTGAGTTTATATTGTATAATGAAGTCACTGCTTAGAAAAAAAGTAGGTTGCTCAAAAGCTCAGTTCATTTGGTCCTGCTGAGCCCGTGCCGGTCCCTGCAGGGAAACCGGTAAATATTTAAAGCCGGCCGTCACGGCTTTACCCGCAGCAGCTGCCGCAGGAGGCTCCGAGGGAGGCTCCCCGGGGCGATGCGGCCCCGCAGCCCGCGACCCGCTGAGGAGCTGCCGGAGGAGCACCGGCCATGGGGCTTGCGCAGGGGGGCCGGACTCACGGTCTCCGGCGCTACCTGCGGAGAACGAGGTGCTTGTTACTCTGTAAAAACGAGGCAGTGATCATTTTAGTTCATGGGTTTGTTTTATTTTATTTCTATTTATATTAGCATATACTGTACAGCCCAGGCTTGTGGGTTTGGTTGGGTTTTGTTTTGTTTTTCTCTTGGATTTCTTCTATACTAAAAATTAATCAGTATCTGTGGTTGAACTGTCCTTGGCATGAAAATATCATTCGAACTGTCAGGTCTATTTCAGAGAGCTCTGGCGAACTAGAACTTTTTTCGTTGCATGAACTCTTACGGCCCCCATTACACACCCCCCCCCCCACCCCCGTTATACACCAGTGAAACCCAGCGCTGGGCCGGCCAACATAACCCCTGCCCGGGGGGCGGGGCCA
>JAAGNO010013547.1:16908-44912 GCA_033439905.1 Ceryle rudis | reverse complement strand
TCTCTTCTCTTCTCTTCTCTTCTCTTCTCTTCTCTTCTCTTCTCTTCTCTTCTCTTCTCTTCTCTTCTCTTCTCCTCATTCTCTCTCTTTTCCTTTTCTTTTTTTCTTTTCCTTTTTTTCTTTTTCCTTTTCTTTTTCTTCTTTTTCAGAAAATCCTTTAAGGTAAACTCACCCCATGGCCATTGGCACACAGCCATTTTTCTATAAGCTCATATTACAATGCTGTATATCTAATGGATTGAATATGGTGGTTTTCCATTTTGCTAATGACAAAAGCTAAAGGCCATTACTTGTTCTGATTAATGTCCTGAGGGAAGCAATGTGATGTGTATATTACCAGGCCATACATAAAGGAAGTATGTGGCATTTCTAATCAATCAGATGAAGGGTAGACAGAAAAATTCTTATCCTGTGAGTGCAGAGGAAGAAGATACAGGGGGGAAAGAAACCACTGAAAGTGTCTTTAAAAGGTGACTTACAGGAATCAGTTATAATGATATTACTATGATCAATGACTATGGCTGCTATCTGGAAGGATGTAATTACCAAAATGAAAACTTTCAAATGGGAAGCCTGATGAAGGGCAAAGGTACTGTCATATTTCTCAGAGCACTGTCCGGGTCTCATCTAGGCAATGTATTATCATGTCTCTCACGAGCATTACCATACCACCAGGCTGAGCTGTGCTTTCCTGGGGTGGGAGCAGACCAAGGGAGTGAGGGGTTGTAAAACTTCATATCCAGCTCAAAAATATGGGTAAATCTTGGTCCAAAGTAAAGATAAGGAGAGGCAAGAGTGGGAAAACCATTTCAACCAAAAAAAAAAAAAAAATTGTAGACCAGCGAGCTATTTATCATAAAGGAGATCAAACCCAAAAATACATACCAGGAGATGCACTGCTCAGTTTGCAGAAAGATACTCTACAATATCTGCTAAGATGTTTCAATATACAATTTTGACATGTTTAAACCTGACGGCACAGAACGAAATGATACCTGATTGAAGTAGAAAAGCTTAGAGACATTTATTAATTCCTTTTTCAATAGATGCATAGTTACAGATTGAAAATGATAAAAAATACAAGCTTCAGATGGTGAATTAAATAAATAGAGCTTGGACTTGGGTGTTCTAAGAGAGGACAATATCTTCTGAATGTGTCATAATGCAAAGTCAGAGCTGTAGACATATTTTTATTAACATATTAATTTCGGAGAATATTATTAATCATTGCTGTGTGTTAAAACTGACAAAAATGTCTAACATACTACATCCTCTGAAATGTAATTCTGTGTGACAGAGTAATAAAATATTACTGTTAATGATGGCAAAATTATAACAAATGACAAGGCCCGCAGGAGATACAGTCTCATGCACTCTCCCAAATCTGTATTAGGGCATCTAGCTTTCCTCTGCTATGCTACTAATTCTTTAAGAGATACTTGGGAATGCTTCAGATAGATTCACCTGGGAACAGAAGAAAAGGCTGTAACACTTTCCCCCATCTTCTTTAAAGGAATAGTTGCAAGAAACACTGGGACGGTGAAAAGTCTAGAAAATACCTTCAACCCTTCCTTCCATCAGCAGGCAATATGCTAAGAGACATATTTTCTTAAATGTCATTGGTAACAAAGCATGGATGCCACATACAGTGTTGGAAAAAATACAAACTGCATCTGAGAAAGCCCTTCTACAGCTATCAAATTGGAACTCAACCATCTCTAGCTTTCATTAAAGGTGTGTATTTAAAAAACCCAAAAACTACACAGGTGCTAGCAGGAGTTTTCAGTGAACTCTTCGGATCCCTCTGCTCCACTCATGCAAAAACAAATAGTGCACAAATGCACCTAAGCCTGTACAAGCAAGTAAGCAGGATGGGGCCTCTTCTAAACACTGCAATCCAGTCATAGAATTGTTATTCCCTGAAAGATCTTGCAGACTATCTCTTTCGAGGCTAGGTTGTCCTATCTGGTTCTCTGATGCTCTTCTGGCTGTGGCATATGTATTGACTGGAAAGCTCAGACATCTTGGTTTTGCATTGGCACTCATGGATCAGAAAAATGTTCACTCTCTGCTTTCCTTTTACACAAAAAAAAGGAGAAAGATTAAGTGCTGTGCAAGCATTTGCAATGGAGAAAGTCCTAACGGCATGACAGATTTTCTTGTCCAAGAATATAACAGTGATGACAAAGTGGCCATTTTCCCATCAAAGAAATTTATATCAACACCTTTAAAACCATATGATTTTGCATGATTCACCTTTCAAAGAAGGATCACTGCTGACATACAAGTGTTATACTGAATTCCCAAGTCTCATTCCTAAAATACAAATTAGCAGAGTTAACATTTAGGAAGTGTAAAACTGGCTATTCCTGAAGCTGAATAAGGGCATTTGCAGATTCCTCTCACTTAGTGGCTGACATCAGGGATAATAAATTTAATCTTAGAATGAAGGGGGATATGTGAGGGTGGTGGCCAACCTGTCCAGACTTAATATCCCCTAATAGCCTTGAAGGAATTGTGAACTGAAACAGTATCTGCTTAACTGTCATCCTAGCCTCAGGACTGGAACTTTTTGCTTGTTGTGAAGGATCATGAGAAAGACTATGCAGAGTGAAGATGAAAACAGACTGACATTAAAACAATTAAATACAACCACCAAGACACAGCTGTCCATACTGCTAGTGAATTCGAGGAACTATAAATGCCAAAATGTATTTGTCATTCATGATCTATTTTAGCATGGAATTTAGAACATTGAGTTAATTGTGAACTTCTGGTTTACAATTTTTTTCATTATTATTATAGAGAACAGATTATTACAGATTATTCTGCATGAAGCAATTAAGTTTCAATGCTAGGCACACCGAAGAGTTAAGCAGCAAAGCCAAATCTCACCAAAACTGGTAAAATCTATTCTTTTCTTACTGGGAAGAAAGGACTAAATAGTTTAACTGCCATGTCCGGAACAGTTTATGGCCATTGTGATGAGAGTCTGGGCTTTGCCTCAAATGTCCTGCTTGAGTTAGCAGTACAGCTGAGCCATCCCTGCATTTGGAATAGGAGCTGCTGTCCAATCTATAAAAATGACTACAATTTTTTCCTCATTTCCTTCATTTTCCTCACAGGAAATCAATGGCCTTACATTAATTTGCTTATTTATATAAGTGGTACTATAAGGTTTAACTCATATTTTTAAATCACTTTGAGAATATAAGATGTAATATAGGTGGCTGCTGTTGTTGTCAGTTGTTTTCTGCCTCAGGATGTTTCTCAAAAGACTGGAGTCCTGTTATGTTTGGAATGGATAACAAATGCTATAGATTCTCTCCTCTATCACTTGTACTTGGGGAAAAAAAACCCAACAACATTTGACAGAAATCTGCATGTTATGTATAGATGAAGTTAGAAATATTTCCACAGAAACTCCACAGCTACATAAACTGAACTGCCTGCAAAAGAAGAACTTCAAACTAACAGTAAATGCTGCAGTTTCTTAGTTCGCAATGGGCCTGCTTTATAATATCTATGGAATAATTACAGGCCAGAGACACTAATCCTTACACTCCTTTGCCAGACTTGTAATTGCTGTCATATATTACTATTCCTTGGAACGCATATCCAACAGTGTTTGCCATAAAGTAAAAATCCTAATATTAAAAATAAACTCAAGATGATGATGTGATGCTTAAACTCTATGTTTCCGTTTTGAAATACAAGAAATTATAATGCTGCTCATGATATTTGTACAAAAATTAATGAAAAGGAGAAATGTATCATTCTCTTCTTTGACTTCTGTTGCAGGTTAATTACTTCAAAACATTTTCTGATTTCCAACTCTGTTCTATAGGATAGAAATTTAATTAAGGTCAGTCCTCTCTGCTCTCAATAGTTCAGGCCCAAACTACACAAATATAATAAAGAAAACTCATTCAACCAGTGTCCATACATCAAGTGGAATTTGTTTCTACTATTTCCCTACATAACACATCAAGGAAATTTGAAGTTGTTGCTATTTGTATTATTTCCTACGTACTAATATACTTTGTGTAATATGATTAATCTTCTAGAAAATGTAAATAAAAAAAAAAGAAACTTTGTCTTACACCAAAGGAGAAAGCCTCAATTAAAATAAACTACAATGAATCAAATTATGGCAACCTTGATGAAGAAGCCAATTATCAGAAAACTGAAGTTTCTGAGAAAAGTCAGTTATCTTCACAGGAAATCAGCCTTACTAATAGCTAGGATCACCTGCACATTAAAAGAAAGGCAGGTTTTGATAGAAAATGACCTTTGGCTACTAAAATTTTGAGCACCCACTTGGATTCTGTAGACAGACTAGACAAGATCATCTGGGGGAATACCATCATAGCCAAATACTCATTTTAACTCATTATTATATTTTTCTCGCTCTGTTTAGTGCTGTCAAAAATGGTCATTGAAAATAGAACAAATAGAACCTATTTTTTAGCCTAGTGCGTGTGTTTTAGGTGGGAAGGGTTAGCAGCACAGCAGAATTACGGTAAACAATATGGGAGAAATGGAATAGTCAGGTGCCTTAGTGGCTGGAAAAAAGAAGTCACTTTGGAAATGATTATTTCTTCGGTCTATGCTGCAAACCATGTGTACAACAGTGGTTGGTAGGCCAGAGAACACAAATAGCATGAAGTTTTTGCATCAGTAAAATCAGTTTTAGTCACAGAAACATTATACTGATTTGAGGGAAGCCCCTGCAAAAGAAACACACCCAGCACAAGAAAACAGGGAATTGAGGCTGGTGAATGTGCAATAATTTGAACATTTAGATACTAAGCTCTTAAGAAACTGGCTGTTGCTATATTACAACTACTAAAATTAAAAAGGCAAAATTAGAAGCATACAGGTGTGCCTATCACATTGGAAAGCCATAATGAATACCAAAGGATAGAGCAGTCCTCCACAGGACTGGAAAAGTATGCACCTCTTTGAGATATGAGTGCTCCCTGGACCCATCCTGATGTAGTGCAGCTCTCATATGCCACACAGTAGAAATCTACCGTGTTCAACAGTTCATTTACCTTGCTAGAAAAACAACTCAATTCAGCAAACTCCCAAATTCACTTGATGTAGCTGCTCTCAAATCCCTTGTTACAGTTTAATGAAATGTGCTGACTGAGCTGTTTCATAGTAAATATTAGTTACAGCAGAACTCTCCTCCCAAATTGAGTCTTTTAGGAGCAAGAGGATTCCATAGTGCCATAGCACTGACCCAGAATCACCCATAACTCAGAAATAATAAAATACCATCTGAAGCCATAGAGGTTATTGCCATCAGCAGCTCCCTATGGAATTGTAAGTCATTTGAACAAAACTTACCCTTTTTTGAGAACTTTAGGCAGAGATCACTGTATATACAGGATGCCAGAGTCTTACTGCGTATGAAGAATGTACTTTTAGCTCCTTCATTTAACCTTGCTTCACAAATGAGTGAACCCTGAACAGGCTGCGCTTTCCAGAGGAAGTAAGAAAGATACCTCAAATTGCACTGGCAATTTGTCTTAGAGGAAGTTAAACCTTTGGGCTACCAGCTTGCCAAACATCTGATAAACCATTTGGATCAACTGTGAAATGCACTGTGCACTGAATTTCAGTGGGATATGGGATATGCTATGGGAAGTGGTAGTGAAATTCAATAGAATATTATTTTGGTGAGCAACTGCAGGTCCAGGCCGTAGCCCAACACACAGGTTGCATTACTTCTGACACTGTGATTAAAATATGAAAAATACAAAACATCCTTCAAATTAAATTAACTTTCAATTCCCTTGTAGGTGTTTTCAGTAACATGTCAATGTGTTATCTTCAGAAACACTGCAGAATCTGTTATCTAGTGTTTTTATGAAGCCCCAGTGCCCCTGGAAGTGAGTTTTCCCTATGAGAAAACACCAGGAATGTAATTCAAAGGTTGCTGATCAGAGTAGAAACATTTTGCTTAACAAAATGTATCCAGCCCCCTGGAAAAAAAAAAAAAGTCAAAAGCAAGCTGTACACTCACTATACTTAAAACATCTGTTGAAATGAGTCAATCTTAACTCTTAGTCCCAAATGTTTTTTCCAAGTGAATGCCATGAATGGTCACGTGCAATATATGTTTACTCCTTGACTGTGTAAACTTCAGACACTGTAAATAAAATACCATTTTGATGTACAGCTCTGTTCTGAGTCCTGGTATCTCATGCTCAGTAAATATTTTTTAAAGTTTTTATAATTTCCTGAAATCTCAGTGCTTAAATGAATGGAAAATAAGAATTAAGTTATTATTACTTGTTTTGGCCTGATATAACAATGAAGTTAGACCATTGCCCTCTTTTTGTGTCCACACCTGAATGTCTCTCTGGCAGATTTCAAGGTGTTTGGCCCAGTTGAGTTCTAGAAGTTCTCAACTGTGACCTTTTCAGAATTAATTTCAACCACTAGTCTAGCTCTTAATATATTACCTATTCCTGCAAGATATTCAAGTTATGCTTTCCCTATTTATATTGTTAGCACCTTACTATCTCCTCTTTTGCATGGATGTCCTTCATGTACCTACACTGTGTGATAAGCTACTGTTGCCTATCAGAACTACCAGAAGTTAGTTTTCTTCCATATATTTATCATATTGGTCTTTTCTGTTGAGGATACAGCACTGTCAAGGATTTCAGGACTTCTTGCTCTGCTTACATGCAGTTGTAGTGTCTGGAGACATGACTACAGGACTGTTTCCCAGCTCTTGGAAGAGAAGAGCTGTGGAAGCACCACCTCTGGGAGAATCTTTTCAGGTGACCATAGTTTGGCAAAATAACCCTCACCTCTCTAAGATCCTGAAACTTGTCTTGGATTACAGAGGCCCCACAGAGTTTGTCTGCACCACTGATGATTTGGATTCATTACTTCTCTGGAAAGCCATATTCATAGTTTCTGTCAGAATCACCTGAATCTACTTTAAACACAGGCAGGACAATAAAACCAAGTTTCATTCTAAAAAGACAAGAATTACATTCTTGATTACAGAATGGACAACACAGTCACAAAAAAAAAAAAAAAAAAAAGAAGCACATCAAGAAAATACATACAGATATGACATTCAGAGTACTTTTATTTCTCACTTTTGTTGAGTTTGTCAGCTGTAGGTGTGGCAGGATGTTTCAAACCTAGAATTATTTTCAGCTCTTTTTAACCTCTTATTTGTTCCTCTTTTCTACTTCCACGTCTGTTAAATAGCCTCTTTCCGCTAAATCTTATACAAATCACTAAAATCAAGCAAATCAAACTAAACCAACCTTCTCTTCCCCAAACGTGCCCTGTTATTTGTGGCATCAGCACAATGTTACATGAGCTTGCATGAACATATGCTTTTTTCCTCTTAATGTTCAAAGTTTTTATGGGAATGACCTATTACTAGCCAGCAAAATGAGGTCACAATCTTGGTTCCTCTCTAGCAGACATATGAACAAAAAGTTCTTGGACTATGACTAAACATGAGCCTTTTGCAGGAAGATATGCTTCAGACCACTAACTATATGCTAGATACGGTAAGTTTCATAGCTTTTGGTTTCTATTAACTATTGGAAAGTAAATAAGCTTTTATTTGCAGTGCAGGGCTATCACTAAACAACAAACATGCTTTGGAATAGATGGCTTTGAACTACATTCCAATTGTCCTTCAAAGCATCACCAGGTAGCACTTCTAGAAATCACAATCTAGAACCGCAGCAGTTGTACGTAAGAAAAACATCTGAGAAACAAGCCTCTATGCTAGTTCATAGGTGTGTGATGTCATATGCAAATTAATTACATGAATGACATTTGTCTGATGATGAAAATGAAGTTATATTAATTATGGGTCTTCTGGCTGATACATTTTGCTTTGCCGATCCATCACTGTTGCTTTGTGTTGATTTAGGTTTTTATCACCAAAATCAGGGAGATGAGTCCTTCTCTTGAGAGGCAATCTGGGCTAATGCTGCTTTAAAGCAGTATCTGATAACTCAAACTGAAGTAAGGACTTCTCAATAAAAACACTTGTTCATTTGTGGAGGTGTCATGTGAAGGTAAAATGTAACGCAGAATAAAAGCTACTGACATGCTGGGTGCATATGAAGGGCTGCTTGAACATAATATGGAATTCCCTCCATCTGTGCTTATTCTTCCGTATATAACCCTTCTCTGCTATGCCAGGCACTGGCTTTGAAGGCAGACACATTTGCACATGTAGGAAAACAATAAGCCACTGCCAACAAATGGTAAGAAAGTAAAACAGTTCAGAAGAGAAGGAGGAACACTGAAGAAATGGGATTTTATAAACTCTATTAATTCAAAAATATACCTAACCACCACTGTGGTCAAACATAGACTGTGGAATCCATGCTGAGACAGTTGATTAGAAAGAGCCTCCTCTACATGAGGGCTGATCAGCCCAATTCTTACAAGTCTATTGGACTTCAAGATGGTCTGAAAAGGGAAAAGATCACGTCTTTCCTTTTTCACCCTACCAGATGTTTAGCCTACACTGTCAAATCAAGATTTTTTCCACCCTGTTATTGCACCTGCAGATGTTTCCTTACAGAAACACTGAATCTATTTTTTTAAGATTGCCGATCTATTTGTTTCAATAATATTTAGTGGCTGAAAATTCTGCAAATTGATGAAATGCTTCATCAAAAAGCTATTTGTTCTTTGCTGACTGCTTGGAATCTAGTGCTTTTTAGTTGCACTGAGTGTCCATTTTACCTCAAATTATGTATCAGGCAAACTGGAGCTGCCTTTCAAGGGGCTGTTTGGGAAGGAAGGTGCAGAAGGAGTTATTTGTTTTTTACACATCTTGAGAAAACTTATGCTGTTCTCCTTTCCAACCAGAATAACTTCCCCTTAAATGGATCTCCTGCTTGAGTCAGCTCCATGCTGTTAATCACTTCCATTTGCCCTGGACCTTGGCTGAATAAATGGACATGGATGATCTTATTTTCAGCCTGAATTAAGGTAATTTCACATGGAGCAGGTTCAGTCCTATATTTTCCACACAAACACTAATTGAAACAGTCAATAAATAAAATAAAAGAGCTTTAAGATAAACACCTGATAATTTGAAAGGCACAGGACTTCAAAGAAACTTTGCTTTTGTATCTCTTCAGGGACCTTGTGACATACAATTAGAATACAAGAGTGCTTTCTGAACAAGGATGTGAACATCAGGGGAATGCGATGATGCTGAAAAGCTTCATGTAGCTGTAGTATGTGCAAATAGAATTGCAGATTAAACAAGAAAAAACAATGCTATCTAACAAAGCAGTTACTCTGCTGAGGCCTTTAGGTGACATTTTAAACCACTGGTGACCATGGAGTTTCCAAAGGAAATAAAAGATAAAAAACTTATAGCAGCTTGTTGTTCCATTGAAGTGCTCTGGTGATATCATCAATCTCTACTGGCAACAAAAAGAACTAACAAAGTGAAAGATAAGACTGGTGTACCCGAATAACAAGCCTGTTATTCTGTTAAGAGATTTCTGGCAATACTGTAACCAGAAAAGCTGAGTTAGGATGGTTTGCAGTTTCAACAGAATCCCCTATTACGTCAGCAAGGTTCTTCTGACTGCATTTTTAAATAATTGGAACAAATAAACATTTTTTTAAGGTGGTAATTTTGTTGTCATTTCAAAAGTGCAATGAAGAGCTTATTTTCTAAGTTGCCTATTATGTTTCTAAATTGGAAACTGAGAGCTGAGTGAAATATCTGGAAGTGTGAAGAACAATTAAGCAGCAGATTTGAACTAGCAGTTTTAGTTAAAAACCTGGCTTGTACTCATTGGTGTGGGCCTCAAAGATTTAAGATAAAACAAGCCTATGCTAAGGCAGTTCTAAAAGAGAGGGAAAATAGCTGCAATTACCCCTCTGCCAATAAGGACTAACAAAGGCTGCCTCAATCTGTTGGATGAAACTGGAACCCAAGCAGTATCTGAAATGGATGCTAACAGCAGGGAAGGGAGAGAAACCTGGACCAAGAAAGTGCACAAAAGAAAACTTCCTTCAGGAAAGAGCAGCAGAGGAGAAAGAGCAAATCTTCTTTCCCCTGAAGAGGTGGATTATTGCTGCTGAAGGCCAAATGTGGGAGTACTGCAGTAAAAGAGAGCTGAGCAACACGGTCTGAAATCGGTGATCAGACTTCATTTTTTTTATTTCTAAAGGTTTTTGTAGTATAACCACTCAGGCATCAATCACAACTTTATTAAACCATGAAACAGATGTCAGATCAATGGCTGTATCGGAAACATTTTGAATGACAGACTGATGATGGAACAATTCCAGCCTCCATACATTATTAAACACATACTAATGCTGCTCTTTCAATGCTACCCTTACAGACTCACTCACTCTATTCTCCCTCTCTGGTACCCTTTTTAATAGCAGGTACCTTTTTTAATAGCAGACCTAATTATAGATGAATATTACATAGGAAAAACAAGGCTTAACATAATAGATAAACTAGTAAACAAAAATTTCAAGGTTAAAGCCCATTGTCTGTCTTCACATTATCTCTCCTGACATTAAAATTTCATTTTAATACAACTGTAGGAGCTGAGGCTGGGCTGTCAGCCTTAGTCAGAATATTCAGAGTTATTGCCTTTTTGTTGTAATCTTGACATGATTTAAACTTCGGTTTTCTTTATATATTTGCCTACAGCCAGTGCACTCATATAAATGCTTTCTGCTCCTTTTCAATGAAGAGGTATGTATGAAAAATATTAATATGACAGAAACTACCCCTTCAGCAGATGCTCTGCTTAACTCCCGATTCCATACAGATTTGGGGAGATCAGAGCAACACCCTTGCCTCTCAATTCATCAATAAACTGTATTTTCACTGGCAGAAATCAATTTGATTTTCATAAAGGCAGAAAGGAGTGTAGGGTCAAGTTCCCATAAACTGCAAATGAATACATACTCTCTTCCTCTGGTGCCCTGTATCATCCTTTGGCCTGGCATATATGTTGCAGCTGTATGTTTTCATGAGGTGGGCAGTGAAATCAAGTAAATATAGATAGGCAGCTTTTCACTTGGCCTTGCATCTTGATAGACTAAGTGCATCCTCCTGACTAAGGAGTGCTTAGTGTAGTAGAAATGTCTGATTTTATGCAGACAATTCAACAATATATAAGAAATAAAAATGATAAAAAACCCCTCAAACAACAAAAAACCTTAAAATTAAATACGCATTCTTGGGGATTTGGAGAGAAAGAAAACTTCCTGTTCCTATTCATGGCAGATGTATTCCTAAACAAAATTCTTTGTGTTTTTTTGGGTAAGTAACTGAAGACTTCCCATAGCACAAGAGGAAGGCAGCTGACTGTGAGTGGGGCTGTAGCAAAAATGCTCTGTTTTGGCTGCTGAATTGGATGATCCCAGTTGGAGGTGAGCAGCCCTGACAGCAGTTAGCCAGAAATGCCCCCCCTGGGCTGGTGACTAAATAATCAAGTACAGGCAGGAATGGAAGCAGCTGCCCCTCAAATTCCCATTAAGTTTTAATGTGTGCTTCAGGGATGAGAAATCAAAACTTAAATCCACTTTCTGGTTTCAAGGCAAGAATCAGCAGAGGTTGCTCTTACCTAAGTAACTTGCCTCACCAAAGGGCTAAAGAGTGCTCCTCTGAGAAAGGTCTTCCCTTTGGAATGGCTCCAGGCCAGACAGAGTATTTTAATCTTTTAGAGAGCATCAAAAGGCAGAGTAGTTCCCACAAGATACAAGGAATGCATAGGCCCACATGCCACTTCTGTAGCTTACTCATTAGAGAACAGATTTTCTACTGAAGCAATGTTTTAGAAACCCAGTATTCATCTTGAACTGGGCAAATTTGGAAGTTGGTTTAAGTCAACTCTCATTTAAGTGACCACAGATGTCTGGTTTGGCTGAAAAATACGTTATGTTAATTAGCAAAATGGTTTGTCTAAAGAAGTGAATGTATGAAAGCCCTTTAATAAAAACTGCTTTGCATATTGCAAGCTTTTAAATTAAATTGGGACAGAATTACAGCCAACACTGAGCAGAATTGTTTGTGACTTTTTGGCTTGTTAGCTGTCTTGAAAGATAGCTGATGGCTCTTTATGGCACCCTGCTGAAGGATAATTTAATTTTAAGGATTTTTTTAATTTTAAGGATAAAATTAAAATAAATTTAGACCTTATTTAAGGATAAAATTAAAAAATACATTCATAACAGAAATGTATAGCTTATGTCTTACATCTCCCATAAACTCTAGTCTTGCTAAGATACTCACAGTAGCATGGTTTACTACCTTCACCTTGTATCTGTGATTGATTGGCCGTTGCATACCAGGTGACAGACCCAGTTTTGGGAAAACACCTGGAGGTATTAAAATACATGTAGATGTGGTGCTTAGGGACATGGTTTAGTGGTGACCTGACAGCGTTGGATTAATGGGTGGACTCAGTCATCATGAGTCTGAAACACTCACATAAAGAACAGAAAGACAAGACTTGAACTGTAGGGCTTTTTTTTAATCCATCCAAAGTGTTAGGGATAGTAGTGTTAATTCCTTCCTTCATCAGAAGCGGAAAACATTAGTTCAAATCAACTGCTAGAAGTCTCCTAACCAGAGGTTTGCAAGACAGTTAGGAGAAGAAGAGGAAATGGGTATTTTAAACTTTTCCCATTACTGCAGGCTAAATCTTCATCTCAGTGTAATACTGTACCACAGTGAAAAAGCGGACCCAGATTTCTTGTAGATACAGATGTTTTCCTTTATTTTCCAAGATTTTCAGGCTTTTACTGACACAGGTGGAGGTGGCACTGCCTTTCAGTTCCCACTTCCTTTCTTTACTTGCAAAGTGCTTTAGGGTTATTCAAATAACACAATAGGACTAAATATTTGCAACTGAATCCCACAGCATATGTGTAAAAGCAAATTATCTCTTCTGTGCAGAGATCCTCCATAAAGGAGATTCTATAACTTCTTCTAGATTAGTAGGTACAAGGTCAGAAAGACACAGAGATTTCTATACACATGCTTGTATATAGGAAGCTCAAGTAATTTCAAATTGTGAAAAGCCTTATGTTTATGGTCTTCCTAAAATACTCCTTCAAAAAAAGGACCCTATCTCTTGTTCTCAAGACCCCAAGAGGCGGAGAATACATTATATTCACTGCAAATTTCCTGTCTTATAATACAGACAGCTTTGAGTCTTAAAACATTTTAAATTGTTTGGCTTAGGCTTTAGCTTACTTTAAAGATGTTGTTTACTAACATTATTTTTAAAAAACATGTCTTTGCAGGGTGCTTCAGGAGTAATACTTAACTGAGCATACATAAAGCACTTATTCTTGAGATTTGGATTATAGATTTATTTCTAAATCTTGATAATTCTTGAAGTGTTAATGAACACTGAAAGTGAAGACAGAAGACTGAAGAAGACTGTTAGTATTCAGCATTGATAAGTATACTTTCAGTTAAGATAAACTGACCCACCACAAAAGCTACAGGGCAAATCCTGAAAGTTACATAGAGTTTGGAGGAAGGACACAACTTATTTACAAGGCATAGATCAGGGGCTTGGGATGCTTTGATTACATCTTTATTCTGCACATCTTTTCTCTAAAGGTAATGGTACAAATTCTGGAGACAGAGTTTCTTGCATAATCATACATGAAATTCTGTTTTGTATTAAAGTATCATTCATATTTAACAAAAATCTATTTAAAATATACATCATAGATCTGCAAATTGAGCTGCTAAACATTATGTAAACATTAATTATGATTCTGATTAATTCTTTTATCACTAAGCACATACATTTCTACATAAGAAGATTCCCTTCCAGCCCTTTAACGTGGTATTGAAACACCATACACCTGATTTTCCTTGTCATTCTTATAAATAATGTACCCTTTTCTGATTTATTTTCTTTTCACTCATTATATAAAGAATGTTTTGCATGATAAAGAAATTGGTTTTGTGTGTGGCTTTGCAGCTACAGAACACTGACAGTTGCCAGGAAGGCTATATGCCCAAAGAAGAGAATGGCTTTTTCCTTCATCTGTTATCATAAGCTGGTGTTATATTGTTGAAATGTCTCATAACAAAAAAAGGGGGACAAAACATACCATATGTTTATTCATTTTTAATTAAAAGAAGGGAATGCTGTAAATTTATACAATATGATCCTCATTAGCCCTGGAAGTCTACATTTATCTGGCCAAGCTTATTACCCTTAAAGGTTTTCTCTCCTAATTGGCAAGATGAGGTCACAAGTTATGTGACTTCTGCTTATTGAACTTTGAAAGCTCTCTTTAACTGCTGTGGCACTGGGAATAAAACCTGTCATTCAATTCTAAGGACCCCTAATCTTCTGCTCATAGCCTGCCATCTGGTCTCATGTACAATGTCAGCCTAAGGAGGCTTCCTCTCTGGTGCAGAGGGTGGGGGCCACTCTGGTTGGCATTTTCTCCATGTGTGCCATTCTGAGGCAGAGGGACAGTGCAAAGTCCTTATACCACTGAAGTTCCTTACTCCTATTAATATGATTTCACTAAAAAACAGAACAGAAGAAGAAAATAAACTTTAACTTCCATCTAATCACAAAGTTTATTTTTTTTTTAGTCATGTCCAGTCAATTTCCATTCAATGCTTCAGGTAAATTATGATTGCAGTAATTTCCAGACACACTGCTCAGGGACCAGAGCTGCATTTTACCAAGCAGTAAGAAGACAACTAGCTATGAAGACAGTTATTTCAACAGAGCACTGGGACTTTATAAACATTTTTATGTGGCACAGTGTTGTGCCCTGAAATAAATTCTCAATTTGTCTTTGAGCTAGCTGAGATAGATAGCTATGTGGGACACAGTGACACTGGTCTGTGGTTCCTTGGAACAGTACAGTACAGTGATATTTAGAAACAGTACAGTAGCAATGTTAACACATAGGCATTCAGCAGCTAACTATAGAGCCTCTTAAGCAGAGCTAGTTAAGGAAGCTGAATCTCTGCAGAAAGCTGCTTGTTCCAGAGATGGCTTCTCTTGTTTGATTGCTTCACTTATACCTTATGTAAACAGGCCCAAAGTGCCACAGATGCAGCCTTGGCATTTTTTAACAATGTAAACTGACTATCAGTTTTATTGTGCATTTTATGATTTACACATAGTAAGAAACAGTAATATAATGTTTTTCAAGAAAAAGTATAGGGAAAGTCTGAAGGAACCAGAGGTGAGTGGGAGACAGGCTGCCAGTTAATGCATTTTTGACACTTTTCTAAACTTAATTCCAATACATCTTCAATTGCTTATTTATGCAAGAAGTTTGAGAAGAACTTGTTTATCCTTAATCTTGAAGTTTACTGCTCCAAAATGAGGCACAACCTTGTTTTTAATCCATGGGTGTAGAAGTTAGAGTGCTTTATGTTTATCCAAAGAACTGGCTGATCTTGTTAGGCTCATATTTTCAATAAACATCTTTGCAGTCTTTCCAAAATAAAATAACTAATGACAGTGGAAATGATTTTCCTAAAATTTCCCCGTATGATTAGTAGAAAAAAACCACTTAATTCGTATTACCTGTAAAATTTATCACATCATTATTTACCTCCTTTTCCAGATCATTTAGTGAGGATTCTACGACATCTATTAAATGCCCTATGCCCCAGAATCAAGAAGCCTTTGCCTGCTGTGAAAATTGGACATAAAGTTCTATTCTTTATTTCTGATCTTTTTAACCACTCACTGACCTACATTTTTTTTCATAGTCATTCACAATTTCTTTGGGAGCTTCCAGTGAGGGTCTGAAAGAATATCTTGTTAAAAGCTTCTGAAAAATCCAAGTACACTGTTTTGACTATCTACATGCTCATGATGTGTTTCAAAAGCTGTTAATATTGCTTCACTCCAGAAAAAAAAAAAAAAAAAAAAATTCCTATCAGCTTCTTGTCAGAAGTGATTGCTGTTCTTTTCTATACTATTTTGATGGGAGTATTAGCAAGGCAGTACATGAGTCAAAACAAAGAAGGAAGAAGCCAAAATGAAATAACCAACCACAATGGCATTTTTAAGTTCACTAATATGCCTAGGATAACCTGTACTTACAGATCTTGTTGTTCCCAGTTTATTCATTTGTTCCTCTTGGCTTTTCTTTTAAATGTCTTAATCTCTGGAAGCACAACTGAGAGGAAGACAGACCTCTGTGTAGCAAGAAGCTGCAAAAAACTACTACAGAGTAAGAAACGTGTGAAAAAATTGACCTGTGAGCAAAGAATCAATATGGAACAGGGATGTAGCAGGAGACAGTGGAAGTGAATAGAGGCAATTTGTCAAATTGACTTTCTCCCATACACAGTTCACCCTTTATGGATAAACAAGATCTGATATAAGCACCTGGTAAGCTTAATCACAAACGGTGTGTGAATTAGTATGATTTCGCCATTAGAAGCTCAAATCAATATTTAAGGAAAACTTTGGGCACAAACCTGTCTAGCATGAAAGGTGTAAAGACATTATTTGATTAGGCTAAAAGGCAGCAGAGAATCAGAGTGGAGGAATAGTCACAAATTATTGAAGTACCCATGGTGGGAGACAGTACAGGTGAAATGGTAACTTTGTGAGTGGTTGAAAGAACTGGAAAAGTAGATGAGTCCTGGAAACTGATAGTGAAGACTGCAGCTTGGTGGAGAAAACTTGAGGCTCGTACACCTTATCAGAACTGCATACCAAGGAGAAAAGAACAAAGGAATGGCAAAGAAGAGGAACAAAATTCAAAGAAAATAAAAGAAAGCATGTCTGAGAAGGGTGTGAGATCACCTAAGTCCACAGTAAACCTGGAGCAGTTTTAGATTCTCTTAATTTCCATATTTACCAGTTAGATCACTATGCACCCACACTTCAACTAGTGTCCACAGAAGAAGTACCTTCCAGACAGAACAGATCTCAAGGAGAAGTAGTTGGGATAGGACATGTCCTGCGGCTATGTCTAAAATGGGCTGATGTGTTTTCTCTGACATGTGCACTCATGTATGTCTTATCTCAGACATTGTAACCTAGTAGGTTACAACCCATGCAGGAAACCAAAGCCAAATAAACCAGCTTCTTTCCAGCTGTGTATTATCTACCTCTTTCATCAGAGATAAATTTGTGTCTGAGATAACAAAAACAAAGGAAAGCAACTCGTGCATAAATGGATAGTTTATTGGTCTCATTGCTGGTTAACTATCATGTTCCTTCTCTTACAATCTTCACACCTCTTTTAAGTAGCTATTTTTTAGCTGTGGAACTGGTAACATCCCATTATTTCTTGGTATTTTAAAAAGAAGTGTTTGTTTTGTTTTGTTTTTTAATCTGTGAGTTACAATATGCAAATAAAATTTGGGATAAAATTTATTATATCGTATTTGTCCCTCATGTTTCATTGGAACCTTTATGTTGAGTCTTCAGGTCCAGTAAATTGCAAAATTAAACTATTAATTGGGAAGCATTCAGTGGAATTAGTAAGCTCACCATTCTTTCAGGGACATTCTATATCCTTCAATATAAAATTACAAAATGCTCATTATTGTAACACTGGTCAGATGACAACATTTCCCAAGACAGCACTGCTATTTCTTTATCAAACTGTGGGAGTTTCCGGTTAGTTTTTTTATTTCCCTTAGAAATAAAGATTTATTCCATATAAGTTTTAGACAATTGACAATATCAACAGGAGAGGACAGGAAATCCATTAATACTGCAATGTGTTTTACAGTTATCAGAGTGACTTTGGCTTCAGACTGTATGCTGAAGTTGAGTGTGTAAAGTCTAAATGTACTGCAAATACAAAACTCTTAATTGCTAAGGGACTAGAAAATAATTTTCTGTTGACTAAGACATCACTCATTATAACCCAAACATTGGTTAATAACCCAAACTAGGAGGGAGATGATACTGAGCCTTTTCTTGGTACAAGGTAAAAGGGACCAAGAAGCCATAAAATGTGGGAAAATCACAAAGCAAATATTTTGTCCTAAAATAATTACTCAGTAGTTCTACTGAAATAAACACTAACAGTGGAATTAACACCATATTGATATCCTGGTTTTTCAGAAGTGAAACAGACAGAAAGAGAGAAAGAGAAAAGGGAGGAAAGGAGGGAGGGAATAAAGAAGAAAAAAATAAACCAGCTTCTTTCCAGAATTACTCAGAATTCAATAGTTTTCCAAAATGTGGTTGTTGGGGTTTTTTTGGTTTGTTTGGTTGGCGTTTTTTTTCTGTTATTCTTTGAAGTGAATTTGTTTGGAAATTTTTAGCTGTGTGTAAGGAGTATCTGCAAACAGGGTATGCTCAGTTTAAATGCATACAGCAATTATATGTTGGCTAATACCCACAGACGTTAGTTCTGAGCTGTTAGGCTCCATGTGCTCACCAACCTGAGGGCTTTGACTGGCCAGAAAGAACCTAATGGAAAGAGCAGTTCACCTCCATAGCTTCCTATACTGGATTCTGATCCATTTTTCCCAGCCTCTGTCAACACTGAAACAATTCAACCTGATGGTCTGCCAACTCCTTATTAGACTCCATGATTTCTTTCTTTTAGGATTTTGAAAGTTTTCATGTTGACATTTCTCATTTTGAATACAGAGCTATTAGAAATACTGTCTCAATAATGCTTTTTTTTTTTGTCTGTAACTTTATATTTTATATCTTTCAACAGACTTTATCACATGGTTTTGTCTCATGATTTAGCCACTTTCTCAACAACTAAGGTCAAGCAATGGCATTATATCAGGGCTGTTCCTTGGACCTTGAAAGCACATGGATCCAAATCCTCAGGTGGCTCAGGGGAAACTTATATGTGTGGTTCAAGGGAAGGATAAAAACCTCAGGTATTTCAAATAGAAAACTGACCATCAGCTTTACTAAAACTACATGAAATTTATACCATCCACATACCCAGTGCACTGAACTGGAGCAGAAAAAATAATCAGTTAATGTGCAACTTTCCATCTTCAACATCTATGACTGTATCTCCATGAGACGTTAGTTCAGGTAACAGGAAATCTTTAGTCTGCGCATCCATTACATGGTTTTTTTGCTGGAAATTAAAAAAAAAAAGCAAACCAACCAATCAAAAAAAGCTCAATGAAAGAAAACAAAACAAAACCAAACCTAAACTAAAGGTCATTTTATAATAAAAATTACTAAATCTAGAGGAATTTGACGATCCTGATAATGCAGAGCTCCATACCTGATTTGCTTTCCAGCTGTCATGAAACAGTAAGGCATCTCTGTGTAAATTGCTGCAGTACCTCAGTTTGGTCTGCTCTGTCTGTTAGGGTAGAATGCTTCAGTTATGCTGTGGCTTAGTGACATGAGTAAGATACATTACTGAGGTGTTTAGAAAATGTAGCTTCTTTACATTCTGAGTTGTCATTTGAATTTCACAACTCAAAGAGACAGAAATTAAAGAGTCTTAATTTGAGGAGTGATTTTTATGGTGTTTACAGATTTCAGTGCAGCTCTCTGTGAATGTAATATAAGTGCAGCAATTTTCAGGACTGGGATATAACTGATTCTTAAATCATAATGCACTCAAACTCAAAGAAATGTTAAGACTTAATAGTGATTCTCTCTTGTTGCGAATTTTGCCTGTGGTAGATGTTGATATAATACAGAACGTGCAGTAATTGTCTTCTCCAGATGGGAAGTCCTATGAAAAATAGTTTTATTTGTATTCATCTGTAATACATCTGCTTCCAGACACATTTATTTCAAAGACTTTAACGCTCACAACATTAATTTCAATCCATGGTGGGATGCCTAAATGAAAATAAAAAGACTCTTGTAAAAATTGTAACTATAAAAATTATTATATACAATCATATGCCAAAGTTTGGTTGCTTTTATAGTTGCTCTCTAACTTTTCAACAAAGCAGATGGAATTATGACATCTGTCTTCTAGAAAAAGCTCTGAGATAAATAGGTGTGTGATGATCAGTGGCTTTCTGGACGGAGATTCCTAGACACTAGAAAGAAAAAAGAGGAAAAAAAAAAGGTTTCATGTGTAAAATGAAATAATAATGTTTTACCAATCCTAGAATACTTGCTGGTATCCCATGTAAGTAAAAACATTTATAGCTCTTCATAATTATTTTCACAACTGTAAAAACACTAATGTAAAATGTCCCTTAAGTTCCAGTCATTCTTTGATAATATATTGGTTTATGATATATTCTTGAGAATTTTCACCTGTCAAGCTTATGATCTTGTTTCCAAAAATTCCAAAATTGCTGGAATAAGAAGCTTTTCGGTAAATTTAAGCATATTGGAGACTCAGGATCTAGTCTCTCCTCCTGCGCAGATGAGTGTTGTAGTAGTGGCAATAAATCCAGATGTTTAACAGACCTATTCTGGAGTGAATCATATGACATCTTTCATATAAGATCCAATCAGGAATAAAAAAATGGATTTTTTTTTTTTTTGAGGCAGATATTGAAATTGTTACCCTACATTTGTGAAAATAACATTAAAGGGAAATAAATAAATAAATGTTTGCATGCAAGGCAATTATACTGCTGGATTTTCTGAGCAGCTATACAAAGCACTAGATACTTTCAGACCTATACAAATTAATGATTTAATAACAAGTACTGTACTCACTATGTAAGGCAGTAGACTCATGCTTTGATGCAAAGCATAATCTGGGAAAGTTTCTGTTACAGTGCTGAACAATGGGCCATATGCTGTCACTGATATCTTCCCAGTTGCTATGAATATAGGTAAAATAAACCTAGATGTTGTGATGGGATTCTGAATCAACAGCAAGAAGTTTCTGAAGGTTCTAGACCTTTTCTTTCTTCCCCAATAAGACAGAAAAGGTTCTAAATACACTGACCATGAAAAAATACCAAACCAGATTGAATCTAAGTATAAACCACAAATACTTGAGAATAAGTGAATGAATATTCTCAGTCACCAGAGAGCAAAGCAGCGGCCACAGCAGTGGCAAATCCTGTAGCCGAGCACTAGATTAAGGCAGAAAAAGGGGTTCCCAGAGCCAGAGGTCCCCAGAAAAGAGGCGAGTAGAGAAGAATGATCACCCTCCTGCTCCTGCTGACTACACCTTTCCTGATATGGGCCAGGATGCTCTTTATTAATGCTTTTAATTAATGTTTTGTTTTTTTTTTAATTAATGTTTATTATACTGTTAATTAAAGAATCATAGAATTGTCAGGGTTGGAAGGGACCTTAAAGATCATCTAGTTCCAACCCCCCAGCCAATGGCAGGGACATCTCCCACTAGATCAGGTTGCACAGAGCCCCATCCAGCCTGGTCTTAAAAATCTCCAAGGATGAGGCTTCCACCACCTCTCTGGGAAACCTGTTCCAGAGTCTCACCACCCTCATAGTGAAGAAATTCTTCCTAATGTCTGACCTGAATCGACCTCTCTCTAGTTTTAATCCATTCCCTCTAGTCAAGGCTGCCCGACAGCCTAAAAAGCCCCTCCCCAGCTTTCTCGTAGGCCCCCTTAAGATACTGGAAGGCCACAATAAGGTGTCCTCAGAGCCTTCTCCTCCCCAGACTAAACAACCCCAACTCCCTCAGTCTGTCCTCATAGGAGAGGTGCTCCAGCCTGCTGATCATCCTTGTGGCCCCTCTCTGGACATGTTCCAGCACATCCATGTCCTTCTTGTAACAGGGGTTCCAGAACTGGACACAGTACTCCAGGCGAGGTCTCACAAGAGTGGAGTAGAGGGGGAGAATCACCTCCCTCGACCTGCGGGCCACGCTTCTCTTGATGCAGCCCAGGATGCGATTGGCCTTCTGGGCTGCAAGAGCACACTGATGGCTCATGTTAAATTTCTCATACACCAGTACCCCCAAGTCCTTTTCTTCAGGGCTGCTCTTGAGCCAGTCACTGCCCAGCCTATACTGGTGCTTGGTATTGCTCCAACCCAGATGGAGGACCTTGCATTTGGCCTTGTTGAACTTCATGAGGCTGGCATGGGCCCACCTCTCCAGCCTGTCAAGGTCCCTCTGGATGGCATCCCTTCCCTCCAGCATGTCAGCCACCCCACACAGCTTGGTGTCGGCAAACTTGCTGAGGGTGCACTCAATGCCACTGTCCATGTCACTGACAAGACTGGTCCCAGTACTGATCCTTGAGGGACTCCACTTGTCAGTGGTCTCCACTTGGATATGGATCCATTGACAACCACTCTTTGGGAGAGGCCATCAAGCCAGTTCTTTATCCGCTGAATTGTCCAACCATCAAACCCATATTTCACCAGCTTGGAGACCAGAATGTCATGTGAGACAGTGTCAAAGGCTTTGCTCAGATGCAGGTAAATGACGTCAGTTGCTCTTCCCCTGTGTATTGATGTTGTAACCTTCTCATAGAATGCCACCAGGTTAGTCAGGCATGATTTGCCCTTGGTGAAGCCATGTTAGTTGAAGCCAATCACTTCATTGTTATTCATCTGTCTCAGTAGTGCCTCCAGGGGGATCCGCTCCATGATCTTACCAGGCACAGAAGTGAGACTGACTGGCCTAT
Source organism: Ceryle rudis (assembly GCA_033439905.1). Classification (NCBI taxonomy): domain Eukaryota; kingdom Metazoa; phylum Chordata; class Aves; order Coraciiformes; family Cerylidae; genus Ceryle; species Ceryle rudis. The sequence continues at coordinate 22,372 of JAAGNO010013547.1, read as the reverse complement.
AGTTCCCAGGTTCATGTGCCTTTCCCTTTTTGAACATGGGGGTAATATTTCCCCTTTTCCAATCAGTGGGGACTTCACCAGACTGCCATGACTTTTGGAATATAATAGATAGTGGTTTAGCAACCTCATTCACCAGTTCACTCAGCACCTGTGGGTGTATCCCATCAGGTCCCATGGACTTGTGCACTTTCAGGTTCATCAGATGGTCACGAACCTGATCTTCACCTGCAATGGGCAGTTCTTTTATCCAACCCCTACCATTATCTTCTGTGACTCTGGGGTGTGGCTGGAGCCCTTGCCAGTGAAGACTGAGGAAAAGAAGTCACTGAGAACCTCAGCCTTCTCAGTATCACTTGCCACCAGTTCTCCCATATCTTTTCTGAGGGGGCCCACACCTTCCCTAGTCTTTTTCTTGCCATTAATATACCTATAGAAATTCTTGGTTTTTCCCTTGATCTCCCTGGCTAGATTTAATTCTAACTGAGCTTTAGATTTTCTAACCAGATCTCTTGCTGCTCGGGCAGCTTCCTCATATACCCCCCTTCTAGCTGTCCTTCTTTCCACTCCTTGTAGAGTTTCTTTTTGTGTGACAGCATGCCCAGGAGCTCCTTATTCATCCAGGCAGGTCTCCTAGCATACTTTCATGCCTTTCTCTTTGTTGGTATAGTTTGCTCCTGGACATGGAGAAGGTGATCCTTGAATACTGACCAGCTGTCCTGGGCCCCCCTTCCCTCTAGGGCTTTGTCCCACGACACTTTGGCCAACAGATCCCTGAAGCGATCCAAGTCTGCATGCCTAAAGTCCAGGGTCGTAAGCTTGGAGTACATCCTCCTAGCTGCCCTGAGGATCTTAAATTCTTTTGCTTTGTGATCACTGCAGCCTAGGTTGTCCCGAGTTTCACATCAGTCACCAGCCCTTCCCTGTTAGAACAAGGTCCAGCATAGCACCTTTCTTGTGGGTTCCTCTACCATTTGGAGGAGGAAGTTGTCATTTACACATTCCAGGAACATCCTGGGTTGCTGGTGCCTTGCTGTGTTATCTCTCCAGCAGATGTCAGGATGGTTAAAATCCCCTACAAGGACCAAGGTCTGTGAACGCGAAGCATTTCTATCTGCCTATGGAGGGCCTCATCTCTGTCTGCAATGTATTGTAGACTCTTAAGAAATGACCTTTCCATTTTCTTCTGGTGTTCACAATGTGAACCATAGTCTACTTCCTCTCTTTTAGAGTTTCAGCTGATCTGGTTAGTTTGTATAGAAAAATAACAGGTAACTATCCTCAATAAATAATGCAAATATTCATGCTAAATTAAAAAAACAAACCAAACCAACCAACCAAACAACAACAACAACAACAAAACAGTCTTGGTAATCTTTCTTTCTATCTCTGCTTATATGCAGGCTGCAAGCATTTGTTCTCCATGTACCCTGTCACAGTGTCTTTTTTTTTTGGAAATCTCCAGATTGAATGACTAGAGGGACAACAGGAAAACTGCATAGAGTCCTTTGTATGCTAAGGTGTGCAAGCAGCTTTCATTATTAAGGCACATGTATACCTCCATGACAGGGAGTTCAATAGACATTAGTTTGTTTCCAGATATAAAAGTAAATATTTGTTTGCAATTATTCTGTTCATGAATTGCTGGAAGGCACTCTATTAGACTTTTACTTCCAAAATTTAAGAGACACTGAAGATGAGAGAGAGACACTGGTTCTAAAGTCATGTATCTAATATTCTCAGTAGATGATCCGGAGTAGCAAGACTTTTTCTCTTGGTCTCTGACAGAACCGGTGCAAGAAAGACACTGTCTTTGGTAAGCTTGTGACTAGTAAGGTTGGTACAGGGCTAAAATTCTGGATTTCTCTGCAGAAACAATAGATGAGTTTGATTAAATGGGTAATGCTCTAGTAGATTGGTTCTGATGAATTTTCAGCAGGCAAAGTTAGTTCCCTAGTATTAGTGGTGGCAGAATTCAATACATTTAATCACTATTTAGGGCAGACACATTCCTCTTATTGTGGCACCACTTCATAACAGTGGCTATATTTGGTAGAGATAAAAGGAGGATAGCTAAGTAAAATAACATTTTTAAACTACCATGCCAAGATTCACTCAAATATTTCAGTGAACAGCATCATAACATTTGCTCCAGTTTACACTGATTATTTGGAGCTTTACATTGGATTTGGTTTTTTTTTTACTGTCTAGGTTCCTAGAGACCAAACAATGTGTATTATAAAAATGGCAGTTTAGGGATTTTAATTTAGAAAACAAGAGGGAAATTATGGCAGGTTAGAAAAAATATCTATCAACCAAAATAAATTCTTATGGACTAGAAAATGCTATCTCTAAATTATCGTGCTTCTTGAAAGGAAATGTGCCTAAATATCTGTATTGTTGATACACTTATTTCAGGTGCATTTCTTCCAAAAGCGGAAGTTTCCTGTTTAATGCTTCCTAACAGAATTAGTGTTTGAGATGGGAAACATGCTGAAAGCTCAGTTCTGATACTGACAATGCAGCTTTTTTCCTCATCTTATTTCATCATTTACCCTTAGCTGCATTACAGAATTTCAAATCATTACATATGTCAGCAAGTAGCCTGGATATATTCAGATCTTTGAGGGATATTCATGAAATTGTTCTATACTAGTATATAATTACCATGTATACATGAAGATGCATGGAAGACAATTTTCATGAAATTCCTATCTTCTCTAGTCAAAAGCTGAAACTCAAATACATTGTCTTAAATAAACCTAAATGACAGGGTTTCTGATGTCAGGTCAGCTTATTAACTTATTGAACACTGTGTCTGGAAAAACTGGACACATGCCATTTGATACCTGTGCTGCTAAACAAAGCAAAAAGATCTTGTTGAAGAATTTTTTACATTAAAAGTAGCAATACAAGGAAGTAGATGTAAAAGCTTAATTTTGTTTAATATTTTTTTACTTAGTTCTACAGTGGAAATTTGATATTATTGGTTAATTTTGCACTGTATAGAATTATTCAAATTGACACAACATTGACATTTATTCATATCTGGATATGAATTAAACACTTCTCTGAATTACTTAAGGCTGTATGTAGTAGGGTTGTGGATCTCACAAATTCATATACATTTCTGTTCAAGTCAGGTGCAAAGAAAGAGGTGTGTTTAGTACATATACTGTAGAGATAAGAATCAGAAAAAGTAGATATAAAATATTCCCTGATATCATTCTAGAAACTTTGTGAAGTCTTATGTTCTCTCTCTTCATCTACATTCTCTATTTTCCTCTTAGTGAACAGTTTGACTTCAGTACCAGGGAAGCTGATGGAGCAGATCATACTGAGTACCATCATGCAGTTCATGCAGGACAATCAGATTACCAGGACCAGTCAGTATGGGTTTATCAAGGGCAGGTCCCGCTTGACTAACATAATCTCTTTCTACAACATGGTCGCCTGCTTAGTGGATGAGGGAAAGGGTGTTTATGTTGTCTATCTGGACTTTAATAAAGCCTCTGACACCTTCTTCCACAGCATTCTGATGGAGAAACTGGCTGCTCAAGGCTTGGATGGGTCTATGCTTTGCTGGATAAAAACCTGTCTGGATGATCGGTCCCAAAGAGTGGTAGTAAATGGAGTTCAATCCAGGTGGCAGCTAGTCAGAAGTAGTGTCCCCCAGGGCTCAATACTGGGGTCCAGTTCTGTTTAATATCTTTACTGATGAACTGAATGAGGGGATCAATGCACCCTCAGTAAGCTGCAGAGGACACCAAACTGGGTGGAAGTGTTGGTCTGCTTGAGGGTAGAGAGGCTCTACAGAGGGATCTGGACAGACTAGATTGATGGTCCAAGGTCAATGGTATGAATTACAATAAGCTCACTCAGCCTCTCCTCGTGAGACTTTCCCTTTAGTCCCTTCACCAGCCTCGTTGCTCTCCTCTGCACCTGCTCCCAGCACATCAATATCTTTCTTGAAGTGAGGGGCCCAGAACTGTACACAGTACTTGAGATGAGACCTCACTAGTGCTGAGTAAAGGGGAAGAATTACATCCCTGCTCCTACTGGCAACACTATTCCTGACACAAGCCAAGATGACACTGGCCTTCTGTGCCACCTGGGCATACTGCTAGCTCATGTTCAAATGGTTGTCTCCCAGGTCCCTGTCTGCCAGGCCACTCTCCAGACAGATAATGGTTATCAGTTTTGGACATTTCAGATTTTAGGATGATCTAAAATTATATTGTCTCAAACCAAATCTAAAGCCTCAAGGAGCTTCTGTTGGGCAACAGATGGGCAACAGTTGAGCCCTTGAGCTCATTTAGTCTTTTGACTTTTCCCCACAGCTGTTTTCTTTTTTATTTTCACACTTCTCTTGTTCCCTCACCAGACTCCTTACCATTTGTCAGACTCTGAGAAGAGTATGTTTTAGTTCAATGATTTTTTTTGTCCTCTTTCACAAAATCATGGTATCATTATGCTGGAAGGGACCTCTTCAGACTGTTTACACCTACAACAAGTTAACCAGGACTAACCAGGTTTTAAATATTTCACAAATAAAGACTTCACAATCTACCTGGGCAACCTGTGCCACTGTATGACCACCCTCACATGAAAAAAAAAAGAAGTGTTTTCTTGTGTTCAGATGGAAGTTCCTGGGTTTTAATGCATACCCATTGCTTCTTGTCCTATGAGTGGGTGCTGCTGAAAGAGTTTCTCTTCTTTACAACCCCCATCAGATATTTATACACATGGATGAGAACCTCCCTGAACTTTCTCAAGGCTGAGAACATTCTCAGATCTCATAACTCTCTTACCTGTCATTACATGACAGATGCTCCAGTCCCTTAAGTTAGACTTTCTCCAGTATGTCCATATCTCTCTTGCACTGGGCAGTCCAGTACTGTACACAACACTCCAGATGTGTCTCACCAGGGCTGAGCAGACAGGGAGGATCTCCTCCCTAGACTGGCTGACAGTGCTCTGCTAATGCAACCCGGGAAGCTGATGGCCTTCTTTGCCACAAAAGCATATTGCTGGCTTCTAGTTTGCTGTTCACTGGGATTCCCAGGTCCTTTTCTGCCAACCTGTTTTTCAGCTGGTAAATTCCAGTCTGTACTGTTACTTGGAGGTTGGACTAGATGAACTGTAAAGGTCCTTCCAACTCAAACTATTCTGTGATTCAATGACTTTTTCCTCCCCAGGGGATGGACTTGGCATTTCCCTTACTGAACTTAATGAGATTCCTCTCTGCCCATTTTCTCCAGACTGTCCACCTATGCGACCTATAAATCAGGCCTTCTGGTTTTGTATCATCTCTGAACTTTCTCAAGGTGCATACCATCCCATCATACAGGTCATTAAGGAAGATGTTAAACAATATTACACAGAATTATCACAGAATTATCATAGAGGCTGGAACAGACCTTTGAGATCATCAAGTCCAGCCTAAGACCTGACACCACACCACCTA